>JAQIXX010000050.1:0-113080 GCA_034700605.1 Willowsia nigromaculata
AGTGGAAGCTCTGCTGCACCCCCATCTCATCATCATGGAAATCATGCTCCAACGAGTAACAATCATAACATCCATAATAACCATGACAAGAACAATGAGGGCTCCGATAACTCGGATCTGTTTCCTATTCCAGGGGGAGCGGGGTATGGAGCGAGTGAAGAGGAGGAAGTTGCAGCGGACAACGGATATACTTACGACTACGGAACGACAGTTACTGAAGATGACGAGACGTTGATGGAACTTCCATTATTTGGTGGGGGAGGTGGTGGTGATGCACCTGCAGCGCCAGCACCCACTCCTGCGCCGGCAGCAGTTGATCCCACCACGACCGATAATCCATTGAGTTTTTTAAATCTCGTCGGAACTGACTTTCAACCTGGACGATTGGTCAACATCTTCTTTGGACTATTCATTATGTTGTTCATGATTATCTTTCACGGCTATGCTCTCTGGATCCTGGGGATAGCCTACCTACCAGGCACGAGATCCCTAAATCAATGGGAACTTGATAAAGATAAAATTGGGGATGTTTGTAATCTCGTTCTTGATGCTCTTGAATACTGGGAGAACAAAATCGATTAGCATTTTTTAAAAATATTCTATATGCAGTGGTGCTTAAGCATACAGCGGCCATGTAACTTATTTTCCCTAGTTTAATTTTTTTATGTACCAAAATGTATAAAGCGCAGTTTTACCATTTCAAATCATATTCTATTTATATAACTTATTGCTCCATTGTAAATATTGTAAAAAGTATGTATATACTCCCCATTTAAAAGCAAAATCTACAAATACATTTCGACAATCACGTTTTGCTACAAGAACGGTGGTGTTACCATGCATATATTTTGTGTTTGTTTATTAGCATAATATCATTTCTCTACGAACTATCATAATATTCAAATAATATGCGTTGACATATCATGAAGAATCAATGCAGATCGTGCTTCGTGTTCCTGCGGCATTATAACTTTTTTAGAAGTTTTCTTTTTGGTGATGAATAGATCAAGATGAATGGGAGTTGAGCACTCCATTTTTTTATGCATGCAATATATCACACATACTCATTACTCATTCTCTGTCTAAATACAGACGTGATAAATTCTTTAAAAACTGTTAGTTGAACTTGGAATTTTAGAGATACATGGAGTTGAATGAAACATCTCTTTTTAAAATAGTGAAGTGTATTGCAGTTTTTAAGTTACGTTTTAAGTTACGAATAATCGTCAACAAATCTCAGCAATGAAGGGCTTGGCAACATTATCATTTTTTGCTTTCTTGTATCTAGTCATCATAATTATTTTTAATGGTAAGGCTGCCGGATTAATAAAAATTATCGTGATAAACCAATAACTGAGGAAAACGCATGTCCAGTGTTCAATGGAAACTTGTTTATAGCATTTATAGTTCTCTTTAAAAATGGATTCTGCTCTTAAGTTTATTACAGGAGTCTATAATGCATTTAAGCAGTGAAATACATGTGTTTTGCGTTTTATATTAAAACAACCGAAACAATCATTGCATAAGCATGGATTTTTAATGAACATTTCGATTTTTTCGAAAAACGAGAGTTACTAGCTAGATTTTTTGAGACATCAAATAACAGTTTAAGTACATCATTGGTTCATGAGTGATGATTAGTGATAATTATCATTTCATTTTGTATTACACACTACTTTAAGTGTCGTATCGCATTTCTTCTTTTAACAGAGACTGCGGGAGAGCCAAGAGGAGTTCAGCAGGAGGAAAAAAATGTAGGACATCCATCAGATTCAGGTGCACAGCCACTGAAAGAAGACAATGATAGAAATGGGGCAAAAAATAGTACCAACACACCTTCAGCCAACGACGCTAAAATTGGAAACGTCGCGACGGACCAGTTTCCTTCACAAAAAGGTTAGTAGTAAGGGCCCTACAATGCCTTCAGGCTATGTCTTTGTTCTCTCACTTGAGTTTCTCTAACTTTTCAAATTACTGTAGAATTGCAATGCAATCATCCTAGTATCATTTATCATCATATCTTTCTTGTTGCTCCAGTACTTTTCATTTAGCTAAATACATGAGTGTATGTACAGTATAATCAGAAGCAAATGCATTATGTAAATTTTAAAGATATGTTTATTGCTCTCGTTTACTAAGCCCAAACTGAAGAAGGTAAGCAGGTGGATAGGTACATTTGTAAACTTTGTAACGCATTGTAAGCAATTTCCCACAAAGGAGAAAAGGAGACGTTTTTCCTTTGTAAAGGATCAAGTGGTCATGATGCTCACGTGAATGAACGCATGTAGGCGACACTTTTTTTCTATATTGAAAGGGAAACTTATGAAATGATTGAATATTTTGTGTTGATAATAATATATGCCACTTTTTATTTGCACTTGACGGAGTGAGGTTAACTGCTAATATAAACTGGAAATTTTTCTCCTCCACAAAATTTATCGCTGTATTCTAATGACTTTCAGGGTCTGTCGGCAATGTATTCGATACTGCAACCAAACAAGCTCAACAACGAGCTGCGGGGGATGCAAAAAATGATTCAAATCCACTAGCAGATCTTTTAGGGATTGGCGATCCAACTATGCGAACGACCTTAGGAGCTGTATATGGTGCATACAGGGGGAGTGATCAATGTTCAAGGAAAGCATTTTGCATGATGGGAAATTACATGAAGGATATGCCTGGAAGAGACATGCTTTTCCTGTATGCTAAAAACATTTATACATTTGACATAAATCTAATATGCTTTGCTTCCCTCGATAATATGAACAAGCTAAGTAACTGCTTATCAAATTAATTAATATTTCAGGTTTATGGGTAATTATATTCCTCAGGAGTACAGTCTCTATTACGAAATATTCAAAGTGGCCGTTATGTACGGACAAAACTGTGAAGTCTATGTTTGCATTCCTGATGCTGGTCCCCCAGATGCTGCAAGCGCTGCTGCGCGTCCACCTCCCCCTACTACACCTCAACCAAGACCGCAGCAACAACAACAACAGCAGCAGCAACAACAACAACAACAGCAGCAGCAGCAACAACAAAATCTGAATTCGAATTCGCAACCTCAAAGACCCCAATCACTTCAAGATGCATTTGGTGGTAATAGCAATTCTTTTCCAAGATAAATGATCTATGAAACTTGATTGCAATATATTTCAATGCTCAGTTCAATTTACAAAGCGCTTTTATGAAAAATCTCACGAGTAAACATGCATATTATGTAAGCTTTAATGTAGCTAAATCGTAATCGATAGATTTTAAAAATAAAAGTAACAAAATCTTTTTCTTTCTCAATGAAAGTAATATACATTCTGAATTTTGTCGGAAATTCCCAATCAATGATTTCACATCACATTAAAGCCATGATTTCACAAAAGTTTATTATTGTCATAAACAATTCATTCTATATTTGTGATTTGTCTTGTTTTTTGTATGCCTCTTGCTTGCATCAAACAATGAAAATTGAAAATGGTCATAAAACGAAAAGATGGACATCACATGTCGAGGAAGACAAATGATGATTTCATTTCTCCAAAAAATCCCAAAATAGAATTTCCATTCACTCTCATTTAATTAACGTTATACCTGTGTACCGTCATGCTGTAATCATTGTAATTCCTCAGAATTTCTTGAAAAAATACCCTTCCAGGTTCTCAATCCACCCAAACAACACACGTGAGCCCTTCTTCCCAAGCCATTTTCCCCATAATGTAGGTTGATGAAAGGATAGATAAAAGGGTTCAGGTCTTGAGCATTCAAAGATGCACAGCAAATAAATGGAGCTCTTGAAGCACCACGGTCCTGTACAAAAAGAAAAGGTGTACTCTACAGTCTTCTCCTCATTTGACACCATTCGTAAAGATTTAAAGCCACCGAAAGTACCCCCGCAGATTGACAGTCTACAACTACAAGTCACCCTAGACAGACGAGTCTTATTTCGAGTGTTACTCAAGTGAACAAGTATTTTGTGAGCTCGTTCCGCAGCGTGAAAAAATAATCCTTTACAAACATGAGAGTCCTCTTTAATCACCAGTGTCTGCTGTTTACAGTGGCAGTAATCCTCACAGTTTACACTTTTAGTGCTTCCGCCGTTCCAGCGAAAGATCACAAGAAGAAGTTGTTGGAAAAACTACGGAATTCGTTGAACCAAACCGAGGTGGAAGAGGCCTCGGCCGATGTGACCCTTGAGGCTACTGCTGAAACTGTTGCCGCTGAAAATGTGACAGTTGTAGAGGCAACACCCGAAGCAAAAACGGAGGATGAGACACCCGAGAAATCCGAGGATGATGCGGAAGAGGCTCCCGAAGAGGACAAGAAATCAGGAGATGGGGAAAAATCTGAGAGCACAGATTTGACAAAAAGCGAGGGGCCCGCATCGTATCTTCGTAAGAATTTAGGTTTTCCCTCACACCTTTAAATGCTTTACATATATTTTTCCTCAAAAAACTATGAGTGTATATCTAAACTCTTATTTTTTACAGTTAAAATGAGGACAGTCTTGAAGAGGATCTTTGATATGTTTGGATTCCGACAGAGCAAGAAGAAGGAAGGACGTCAAAACAGAATGCTGAGCAACGACGACTCCTACAGCTACAACGGTCTGGAATACGAATTCTTCAAGGATGACATCCGCACCACTGTTGGCGCCGTCTTGGGAGAAAAGGAATGCATCCAGAAAATCGTTTGTGGTGCAGGGTCATACCTCAGGGATGTTAACGGAAAGCATGTTATTTTGACGTAAGTCATTAAGCGTGTCTCCATTTAAATGACAAAATACTCTACATGTCATGCAGAGAGAAAGCATGCTCAATTCATTATTTGTCTTTTTCACAGCATTCTGGAAAATGTCACTCCATCCGGCTGGATGGATACCATGGAGCTGCTCAAGAAGTCTGCCGTTACTGATGGAGATTGCGTCTACAAATGTCTGGAGTCTGACCACGATATTGACAATTAAACCGCAAGCAGTACGCTAAAAAAACACGCGACATGGAGCATGGAGATATATATTTATACACTATATACTCGACGATACAATTATTATTTTATTATTGACATTTTAATTCTCGCATTTTTAAATATTTTATAAGCAATAACATGACTTGAAATATTATATTTTATATAATTCCACTAAAATGATATTGTAGCGTCCTTGAGAATATTTCCTGTCTATCTCTCTTCTTTTCCTGGAAAAGTCTGTCTATAAAAACATAAATGGTGCAATACCCTAAACTCTAAAAATCCCCATTGAAAATCATTGAACCAAAGTTGAAAGTGCACATGCTAATTTACATGCATATCAAGAAATCATTGATCATCACATCAGAAGAGAAAACTATTCACCTCGTCGTAATCCCCAACTTTACGATTTCACTTTCCTTTTGTTCACACCTGACATATCTGTTTGCAAGATGCATAGAACCTACAAAATGCACATACCTGCATAAACTTACCTGATTGATGCACCTGAAGTGGGACAGGGACAGATTACACAAAGCTAATAATAGATTAGGCACTAGAAGAGTTAGCATACCTACATTGCATATGCGTGTGAAGAACAATAAATATCATTGTTAATATGACAATCAATTGTAAATGGGTACGTTTTAGACGAAAGAATGCGAAGAAGATGTGGTTTCCCTTTTCTCTTTGTTTACTCCCGTTTGTGACACCTTTCGCATCATGCATTTTACCTAATACGCCTCTGTTCTGCTCTCACCGACCGGCACACTCACACACGTTGTAATAATATTATTTGCGATTCCAAGTCTTCAGAAAAATTGTCGTGTAAAATGTGATTTCTCTTTTTCTTATGGGAAGAGATCGAGATTCGAGAGATCAGCACGAAAAGGCAATGCTCTTTTTACTCTACTCTTTTCATACTTCGGGTGATGCATTTATGCGTATATGCCAACCCTTCTATTTTTTACTGATTGAATATAGTAGGCTGAAGGAAGGGGTATGAGTTATGAATATGAATGAAACACATGTTCTTCTGCGGCAGTTGGTGACTGGTGCACGTGTTGTGGTGCTGAAGAAACAGATCTGTCTGTCCAGCGAATTACATCCACGGACCGCACTTGTAATAATTGTTGATTAAATGCAGCTAATAGCAAGTAGCATTCCTCTGGAGATGGTAAAGTATTGACATTGCAAGTTGGTATCTATCAACAAGTGGGCTAAAGGTTGAACTGACGGCTGACATTCGGTCTTGGTGTTTTTTTCCTGCTGCTACTAACTCCGAGCATTAGTAAAAGTCAACAAGACTGGTTCGTTTTTTACTTGAGCTTTCGTTGCAAATTATTTACAGAATAATTTAAATGTACTGTTCAGGATTGAAGTTTTTAAATTCTTTGTACCGAAGCAGTAACTGTAGTATTTTCATCTCTAAAAGATATAGTAGTTGCATTGCTGGGTATTTAAGTAAAGGTTAGTAGAAAAACTTCAAAAATGTTTTGTTTAACACCACCGATACTACTACTTTTTGTGAAAAAACAATAATTTCACTTAATGTAAAGTTAAATAACTTACTTATGAGATGAAATATACAATTCTTAAATCGTTGGCACATTGACAGGTTCACTAAACAGTGGAAAGTCGAGAATCACAACAACCGTAGCTTTGTTGAGCAGAGTCAAACGAACCATTATGACTGACGCAACTACTGGTGAGATGACAGATGATCTCTGATTTAATTTTTGATTGAAATTTAACATTAGTAATCATGATGACTTTTATGCTTACGCTTTATCAATCATACTCAGGTTTTCGCATAGCCTTGGTGCAATTGTCCGTGGGAAGTGACAAGAGCAAAAATCTAGAGAATGCTTCAAAGTTGATAGGAGAAGCTGCTCAAGGAGGTGCTAATATAATTGGCTTGCCGGAATGTTTCAATTCCCCGTATGGAATACGTATGTACACCTTCGTAAATATTATGACCTCTTATTATTATCCATTTTCGAAGTATTGCTTCTCAATGTTTAATAGAAAGATCGCCATAATCATAACAGTTAAAGAATTTGTTGTTGTATTCGCAATCTATGCAGAATACTTTGCCGAATACGCTGAGCAGATTCCTAATGGTGAAACTAGCACCTTTATCAGCGCGTTAGCTAAACAGTTGAGTGTATATATTATTGCGGGCTCGATTCCTGAGCTTGGAGAAGATTCCAAACTGTACAATACATGTACAGTGTATGGTCCCACTGGAGATTTAATTGGAAAGCATAGAAAAGTGCATTTATTTGATATTGATGTGCCCGGAAAGATTACGTTTCAAGAGTCCAAAGTCCTTAGCCCAGGAAATGATTTGACAATAGTGAATACAAGCTTGTGTAAAATCGGATTAGGAATTTGCTACGACATAAGATTCCCTGAGATGGCCCAGATTTATCGCCAACTGGGCTGTGAACTGCTAGTTTATCCTGGAGCATTCAATATGACAACAGGACCGGCACACTGGGAGTTATTGCAAAGATCAAGAGCGGTGGATAATCAGGTAAAAATGCAACTAAAATTGAATATCTTCAATTTTTCTATAAATTCTCGATATACTATTTTTAATATTCCAACATTTTAAATTTTGTAGGTTTTTGTCGCCACGATTTCTCCAGCTAGAGATGAGACTGCATCATACACTGCATGGGGTCATTCAATGGTGGTAAATCCATGGGGCAAAGTTATGGTTGAAGCACAGGAATCGCAAGCTATCGTTTATGCGGATATTGGTAAATACATAAGTTTGGTCTATATTCCATTATTAATCAATGCTGACTTTACGTGTTCATGAATGCCTTACTGTTTTACTGATTAATTCAGATTTGTCCTATTCACAAGAAGTGAGGAAACAAATACCCGTGTCTTTTCAGAAACGGAATGATATGTACCAAGTGGAATGTAAGGTTTCCCCCAAACAACCTTAAAAGATACAACAGCCTTACTAGAGTAGGGTTATATTTATGTCATTTATTTACATAAATATAATATACAGTCTATTGTGCATTGTTTAATTATGCATAATACTTAAGTGTAACAACAAAACAATAAATTGTGTTTTTATGAGTCATTCAACACATTATTTTCATTATTAAACCCAAAGTGAACAATGAATATGGGAAATACAAGTAGTGTGAAGTGTGAAAGCGGATAGATTTGTTGCAATGCTTGCTTTTCTCATGTCCCCAAATCCAGAGCGCCAACAAACTTTGATTGCATCAGATGATACTGCTTTCACAACAACAGCCTCTGAGGCCCGATCATATGGTGGGGAGTGGAGACTACTGGACAATGACAGATCCAGATAAAGGTTCTATTTTAGAGCCGGTGATCAGTGAAATAAAATGCGACGTAATGTCGGGGTTGCTGCCGTCGCCAAGAAGAAAACATCAGAGGAAAAGTTTAAAGAGAAGAAGTCAGAAATAGAGGATAATTCGGTGGAGGAGGTACGTAGTACTTTAAATAAACTGATAATTATTCAAGTTTTAATTTTAATAATTTAAAGAATGCTGAGGCTGATTATACTATTGAGTGAGTGAATATAAATTTGTGTTTGTATAATTTCAGCTTCAAGTTCAATTGGATCAGCTGAAAGATAAACTGCAATGGTTTGCTGCAAAGCATCAAAATGTTCTCAAAACAGATCCCATGTTTCGGCAAGAGTTCATACAAATGTGTGCTGCCATAGGTGTTGATCCTTTAGCATCTTCTAGAGGTGGGTTTATTATGATCAAATGCTAAAGTGTAGTCAAGGTTTTAGCATGTAAGAATTTAAATATTACCTTTTTGTTTAGGATTTTGGACCGAGTTTTTGGGCGTTGGAACATTTTACTACCAGTTGGCAGTTCAAGCAATTGAGATAGTGTTATCTGGTGCTGGTTACCATGGCGGAGTAATGAGACTAGAGGATTTGTGGAAACAGCTGATAGATTCTAGATCAGCTTACCTAGAGGATTCAAGACTGTCATGGTAAGGACTCACAACAATCAGTCAGTTAACAGTAGCAATACACCACTTGACTGTTTGTAGAAAAATTAGTGCGAATTTTGGTGATAATAATCGGATGATGATGCTATGCTGATTTCAGTCAGGATGTCATCCAAGCCTTTGACATTTTGGAAGTGATTGGCAGAAGTTGTGGAGTAATACAAACAGATTCGAAATATGTTGAACAATACCTGGTATTTTGCGTTCCGGAGGAACTTAGCCTTGATAACACTATAGTTATCCAAAGTATTGCTCAGTCTGGAAAGGCCTATTTTTCTATTAGTGATGTGGAACGAGAATTAGGTAATTTTTAAAAAGAAGACCATATAATTCTTCAGTTAAAACAGCATGACAATGCGGTCGAGTCAAATGACTTGTCAGGCATTTTGATTTCAATGCTATGAGTCGGCCCAAATTGATATAATTTTATATTATTCTGAATGTGGAAGTGTAAAATAATAGTTTTTTTAAAAATGTAATTACAGGTTGGCCACATCTACGAGTAACTTCTGCTATTGAGAAGCTTCTACGAGATGCAATTATTTGGGTGGACTTGCCTCGCCATACAGATAATGGTTCTGATATAATGAGTTTGTACTGGTTTCCTGGATTATTTTTCAACAGTATGGATGTCGAGATTTTGGATGAATAGCTTGTTCTTATTGCTGATAGTTTTTATTTGTTTTAATTAATCTGGCGGTAACATTAAGTAATCGGTTTTAAGTTTTAAATGTTACAAATCAAATTGAGTTTTTTCTGTGAGAGCCATTCCCTGTATATCTTCAGGTGTTACTGGACCGTCTTCAATAAATTAAAAGAGCATTTATTATCAAGAAGCTTAAAACTGTTGTTTAGTGATATTTTGATGCGTTTTGTGTTTAGAGTTAAAGATTTAATGTATTTTAAGCTAACCCATTTGAAACCAGTCCAAATTCCCAGAATCCTTTCTTGCTGAGAACAATGCATTTCGGATTGCAAACAAGATACATGCACTCATGCAAAGAGGTGGTTCTCCAGTAGCTATTTTAACAATAAGGAATATCTATATAAAACAACATCCTATTCACACATATTACAAAAATTGAAAATCTGTATCCTGTACCTTTGGAAGCCAAAACGCCAAACGGGTTTGGTGCATTTCGCAACATGGTCACGCGAAAATCTTCTGGTATATCTTTTGGGAATGGAACTTTATATTCCTGTGGAACAAAGTAACAGTGAATATATAAGCTTCTAGCTTACCATTAAATGACAGCAAATTATATAAACATCTTATCTGTACCCATGTATTGTGTGTGAGGAGTTCTCCTGAATTCTTGTCATAAACAAGCTTTTCAGTTGTCCAGAAACCAAGTCCCATTATAAAGGCGCCTTCGATTTGACCAATGTCAACCTGTTCAAAGGACATAGTATCAAATGAAATAAAATGAGAATTTGAATTATGTACGCCATTTGTCTTTGGAAATGTGGTGTATGTAATTACAAACATTGTAAGACTTTGTTTGAAAAATCTAAAATCGTACCTCAGGACTTAAGCTTTTTCCTGCGTCTTCAACTAAATCTGCTCTCACAATCTAAGATTCGATGATTCATTAATTAGTGGCTAGTATACACTGAAGTCCATTAGTTATTGTAAATTACCTTGTACATTCCGGTTAATACATCCACTTCAACTTCTATTAGTGCCAATCCCCAGACATCGTATGATTGAACATCTCCGAATTTAGCTCTTAGAAATGATAAAACATTAATTGTATACATACCTCCCATTTAAGATTTTGATTTGGTCAGTGTCAGAGCTAAAGTCTGATCTCATAAAAGTCTTCTAGGCTTACTGATATTGCGCTGCGAGCTGTATTCCTTTTGCATAGCATGCACCCACTATCTCCTCCCAAGACGCATCTTTCATCTCTTGCTTGACAGGAGCCATTTTTGCCAGCAGCTCCTCACACGCTTTCTGAGCAGTCTGCAAAAGTTAGTGATTAAACATTGGCACATAAATGTCTTAAAATAATGGAAAAATTCTAGATCGGCACGCTAATCTGCTTTTCAAATTCTTACGTGGCAAACCAATTCACTTGTACAAGCAGCTCCTGTAACACCAGCGTTTGGAGCTAAAAGGCAGTTTGTAGCTTTTACTTTCACTTTTTCCAGAGGAAGTTTTAATGTATGAGCGACAACCTGGGCTACCTTTGTATTGATTCCCTGTCCCATTTCAATTCCTATGAATTAACACAAAATAAATGCAAAATTTTATCAATTTATTACTGAATACCTATGTTTGGGATACCCTGCTTTCACACCTGCATGAGAAACGGCTACCGTCCCATCGGTATGATAGATTGCCACATAGGTGGGGAACTTCATATCATGGTAATGCTGAGGATACCTCATTGGAGTCCAAGCTATTCCACGTTTCTTCCATCGGTTGTGCTGTGTGCAAAATACAAAATTTATGCAGTGGCCCTCTCCATAAATAACAAAGTATTTATATTTGATTTTTGTGGAAAACAATCAAGTTGAATCGGAATCACTACTGACTTGATTGAAGTTATCTACAAATGTCTTGCGCTGATCATAATCGGCGGATCGTTTTAAGTCATCAATCATTTTGTGCAAGAGATTTTCTTCTTCGAATTTAGCTCCAGGAGCGACAATTAGAGGATCTCCCTTTTCAATAAAATTTGCCATTCGTACGTCCAATGGATCCTTCTTGGTAGCCCACGCTATATGCTCCATTATCGTTTCAATAGCAGCGATTCCTTGTGTACTTCCTAAGATACCGTGAGATTTATAAAACTATATGGGACTATATGACAGATTTTAAATAATGATGGTGACAACGCAGTGATAGATATATTTCTCGTGCTGTGTGGGGCACATTGAGATTTTACCTGGAGCTCTGCAATAAGTGTTTGGTGGAGTGTTGGTTAATACTTTTCCAGGTTTTATTTCCCAACCAACAGCTCGGTAGCAGCTAAACAATAAAACAAACATTTTTTTCCTTAAAGGTTGTAATAAAAAGACAATTTTGAAAAGTTTAGCTGAATTCTCTGGGAATTTCACCTTTGAGCACAAACCATAGCCATCAGAGCGGTGACTTCGTTTGCTGCGCATCCCGCATCACAAAAGATTTGCATCTTGAGACTCTGAATCACTCCTTCATCGTTCACACCTACCTTCAAAATTTATGAAAAGTTTTAATCGAATAAGATCAATTCATTTTAAATAAAATTGGCTGACTATTAGTTATAATTGATTTACCTCGTATTTAAATAAGTACGGGAAACGTTTGCCGATCATTTTCATATTGGTTTCCAAGTCTAATGTAAGTCTGACCGGTTTGTTGGTGACATGGGCTGCAACTGCGCATGCCGCAGCTATCTGTGCGCTTTTGGAAATCTTTCCTCCATATGCTCCTCCAAGCCGTTTCACTGAGATATTAATGCTGCAATATAGAATAATCATCTTTACAAAAACATTTACATTCAAGGGGCAGTCTTTCAATGTATGTAATAATCAACCTGTTGTTCGGTATCCCAAGACAGGCACTGATTACTGCTTGAACGCTGTCTATGAACTGCGTAGCAGAATGCACATCCATGCCATCTTCTTTTGGAATACAAACTGCTATTTGCGTCTCCATATGGAAATGATATTGACCACTTGTACGAAACTCGCCTTTTATTGTTTGGGTCGTATTTTTCAGAGAAGCTTCCGTTGGTGACTTGCATACTTGCAGGACAAGTTCATCCAGTTTTCCCAGGTTCTCTGCGTTTGCCAAACTATCTTTGATATCTAAGACAGGCGCTTTGATATTATCGTAGGTAACAGTTACTCTTTTCACAGCCTCATAAGCGATTTCCCTATTTTCTGCAACAATCAAGCCCAGCGCTTGTCCAGCGAAACGGACCTTATCGTTGGCGAATATCTTTTATATGGCCATGGAATAATATTTTCCAAAAATTAATTTCAACCAAGTAATTTGGGTTATCTATCGTGTGTTTTTGATCATACCTCTTCTACTTCTGGATAAAATAAAGCATAGTTATTTAGACCAGGTATGTCTTTGGCTTGAATAAAAGCGGCAACTCCTGGAATCATCTAAAAATAAATTTATCAAATGCATGGGCAATTAGTTACATCGATCAAAAACCGCATAATCTTTAAAATAATTACAAGAAAATCATTACCAAAGCTTCTGACGCATCAATGAATTTAATAGTTGCGTTTCCAACTTTGCTGAGAACAAAAGCGCCAAACAATTCATCCGGCTGAGGATGAATATCATTTATGTACTCGGCTTCCCCTAATGGTCACACATACGCCGATTGAAAATGAATCTCATTCTTTTGCGCTAACTTTGAGCTTTAGTATAATCATTTTTACCAGAAACTTGAGGAAAAGCTTCCAATTTTGGAATGGGCTGGTACAAAGGCCATTGAGATTGATCAGTATCAAATGTCTGCTTCCCATATTGTAAGCCTCTGTCAATGTCTGTTGCTCCTGACTTGAACATTGGTTTTGCAGACTCTCCGTAAATTCCAAGAACTGCCTGTAAGTAATGACAAACATTTTCATACATACGAATTCTCAGGCTTATTAAGGTCATCGTTTTTATGCAAATGTATGTACTTTGTATAGAAGTGCTTGCGTCAAGGATTTTCTATACTCGGGAGAGGCATCCGGTAGAACATGATTTGGAACTATCTCTCTTTCAAGAGTTTCTAACGCCCGTTTTAAGGTTGCAGCGTTCAGAAATTGTCCAAGGAATGACATTTCGGTTTGTGATGCGTGGACCTTGCAGAATAAATAAGATAATTTAAAGACATTATATCGCAATTCGTATTTTCCAAATCTTTTGAGCAAACATTAGTAGAATATTGAGTATTTCTCACAAAGTCAGGATTAATACCGCCGAAACAAATTGTCGGTTTATCACGAATACTGAAGTTCCTTGATTGAGCTACTTTAAATAGGAATGCTCCATTTACGTATGCATGTGCGTTTTGGTAACGTCTTGTGATCTAAATGAATTGAATATCCACACGGGTTGTGTAGTTTTTGAAAGATTAAAAGTCTGAAACATTACTGATAACATTTTGAGTTTTATGAAGTTATATAGAAATTTGGTAGCCTACCTTAAAGCTACGGAAAAAGTATTCATTCCCTTTGTACGCTGGCAATATTATGGATGAAATTACTTTTCCAGTCATGTCCAAATCTCGGAATTCCAATGGCGAGTAATTTCTGTTGAATGTTGGCGATGATGCTATACAAGATGATGCAATGTGTCAGACAAAACTAACATTAAATGGTTAAATTAAATTCAACCATAACGACACTCAAAGTATTACCTATTTTAAGCTTCGCACCAACAGTTTCTAAAAGAAGAAAAATATCAGAGGGGAACTCTCGGTGGGCATGTTTTAGCATCAAGTTTCCTGCTAATGTTCCTGCCTAAATATTAAATAACACCAAATTTATTTCGATAATATTCCGTTATTTGTTTTAAAATGTTTTTGAAAGTTGAATTAGGAATGCATACGTTTCTAACTGGAACATTAGCCACTCTTTTCATGTGTTTAGCCATGGCTGCAGTATAGCTATACCCGTCCAACTCTGCAGCCTTTTGAAGGTAATCAATGGCCGCAGTTATAGTGACATTTGCCCCTAGAGTCACACCAGAGCTTTCTATGATTGACTCTTTCAATTCGGGGATATTGTTGACATCCACATAAGCTTGGTAAGGACCGTCGTGCTTGTAAACTCCTTTATAAGGGGAAAACATGATTTGTTGCTAAATATTTTTTAATGGAGCATTTTTCACGGATTATACAAAGCTTACAATATACCTGTTCCAGTATTGCCTGCAACAAGGCGATATTTCATGCTATTTGAAGTCAATCTTTGGAGCGTCTCAAACAAAGCATCCAGAGTGGTTGGCTTTATCCATTCCTCCCCACTTTGCAATCTAATATACACGGGGGAGCTACTGCAACATGTATCAAATGACTCATTGTCATCATCGGATATGGATACCGAACTGGAACTAACATTTAGAGATTCCAGTTCCTTAGTGGACGAAAGGCACGGGCATTTCGAGCAGTCCTAAGATCACACGGGAATGGTTTGATGTGTTGAAATAATGTTAATTAATAATGGTTTCGACAAACTCCCGCTTTCCCAGAAATACCTCAATATCAACACCACATTTACGCTTTAATTCCTCGGAGGCATCAACTGCAGTTGATTTAAAGGCATCTAGGATTGGTCTGTATCCAGTGCATCTACATATATTTCCATCAAAGGAATCCTCCACGTCTTGTGCCGTATATCCAGGTTTAGACTCAGCCAAACTGGAATTTCAATTAGAATAATAGTGTATGAAGGTACATGCATTGTCTCATGATGTCATGATTAAACTTGAGGGAATCATGACATAATTGATTGACACATGACAATGATGACATAAAAGCGTAAAAAACATTTAAATTTTTGAAAAAAAGTGTCATAAAATTACCTATACATATTCATTATCATCCCAGGCGAGCAAAAGCCACACTTAAAATAAAAACGTGTTTGCATGTTGAAATGAGTTGCAACAACAATGGTGATGTTATTCTGCAAAATTTCATTTGACAAGATGTCTATCGCACTATTTGTCTATTTCTTCTAACCTGTGTCCCACTGGATTTCACCAACTGCTTTTGTAATGCATGATAGCCTAGTTTTTTGTTGCCGAGACTTTCCACAGTCGAAATTTCCATTCCATCACAAGCGAAAACCGGAAGCAAGCACTGCATTGTTTTAAAATGACACAAATGAGTTACAATTACTTGCAACAATGCTTTTAGAGGTTAGGCAGTCCTTGGAATTCTTTGCCAATACACAAAACAATATTGGTTGGGGTTACGTGAGTCATGACTAAATTCACAATCGCACTTACCGAATTCACAGAACGTATCATTTCACTCTGAGTATTTGGGTCTTTTGATTTGATGGTAACCTAAATAATTATTGTGTCATCATGTCAAATTAATCTCACAAATATCTCTTATATAAACGTTCAATAATATTTTGTCACCTACCACACACGCACCACATCCTCCCTCTCTACAAGAATACTTGGTCCCCTTTTGTAATTAAAAAATATAAACTTAAACGGGTTCATATGAAAAGATCTTTCGTGTGAAAGTATGAAAATTACAATCTAGATACTTAAGCGTAGTTGTTTTTAAAAAACTTACCTTAAGTCCAGCTTTGTCACGTATGTAATCTACCAGCAGTGTGGTTGGGCCGACATCTGGCTCATACTCCGACTGGACTGTTTAATTGTTAAGAAATAAACTAACGTAAGCATAATGTTCATAATGTTAGTTTCATAATATTAATATTTATTTTGAGAGAACGCTTGTTCCCATTTTTGTTTCCAATGCTCGATTGGAACTCATTTCAGCGTGTACTTTAATGTTATATATTCTCTTACCATTGTACTCTTTTCCATTGATGAAAAATTTTACATTATTTTGACGAACGCCAGAACCCCTGAAAATTCAACAGCATAAATATCGTTTAACTCAAGCTTGATCATAAATTGCATTCCTTAAATTAGATATGTATTTAATCATTTATGGAATGGTGAAGATGCATATTATAACCTTTAACGCGTATGATGACTAGAAAGATGAAAGGGAAAACCATGTTGATATATACCCAGTTTGGTTAACTTGAATATATTATGAGAGTATTGATTTTGTAGCTTGATAAATGATTTAAGAAATACAAATAAAGTACTGCACAGTACTTGTGATAAAAAACATGTTTTGTAGCGATGATGGGGTGGGGGAACTGGGGAAATGTCCGAGTGTATGTCTGTCGCCACGATAACTTTTGATGGGAAGGCATTTTTGTATTCTGAATTTTGCTCTAGGGGCTATTGGTAATGTACTCTTCGATGAGCATGAATATGGACATTGACGGACAATGGCAATTGTTAGAAATCGTTATAACGGTAAATTTTTGCATGATGAACAGGGAATGTGTGTACTCATTAAAAAGCTAATAAATAATGAGTGCATCCTTTTAGTGTATTTAATTTTGAAATACGACACTCCCCCTAACAGAAAACTACGGAAAAAAGTCTAGAACTACAGGCTTATGCAGCTAACTTTGATAAGAAGGCATTTGTCGGTTTTTGAATAAAAAATTTGTCTTAGTATGATTCTCCCACGTGAGTGTTAAAATTATTTTGAAGCATAGTAGGCAGGGCGAATGTGTCTGTACTAATAGTGGTTATCATGATTTCTAAATATTCCTAGTTATGATTTTATGAATATAGAGAGAACAATGTGCGACTATGGAACTCAAATACTACGAAATATGGGTCACAAACAAGTTCAACAGACTTAGCAAATTCCTCATTCTCATCTTTTTTCCATACATGCAACTTGCTGAATCCATGAAAAGCATGGAATAAAATATGCTAAGTACTTAATATGTTATGTAGAAAAGGATACTCACACCAAGTGGCTCTGGTCAGCACCCATGATGCCTTCTCGGTATAGCACCACACAGGAGTTATTTACGAGAAGTAGGCACCCGAATTAACAATAAAGGTGAATGTGACAACTTTAGCTCTGCAACAACAAAAAACTTATAGAAATGTTCAATGATGTATCCATCCAGATTCAGTAATCACTTGCAACTTGTTTAGTTTATGAGTACTTTCCAAAGAACGAATGGAAACTAGGAGGTTGAAAGAGAATACAAAGTCGTTTTATTATTCTGTTTAGTTATTTTATTGTCGCAGTCGATGAGTTGCAATTTACAATAGACAATAGACGTGTTCTTTGACACCTAAGCAATGACATACACATGCTTCACTTATAGCTACCTATTATATTTCCGACTATAGTAACTGATGTTATTTGCGTATGAATTAATGTCCTTTTCGGACACTGATTGCGATCTCCATCATTGAAACATAAATTCAACGAGCACAGTGGGTTTTCGGTGTAAAACACTCAACTCATTGTGCATTGTTGTCCATCTATGATTTAGCTAGACATCCTGATTGTCATAAAGGGATTTTTTACCACATCAGTAAAACATCCTACTACTTGTACTACTGACAATGCTGTGTTGTGTTGTCATGACTTGTCAGTGCAAACTGGTACTGCATATATGCTTGTTAACATGAATAACTGTTGTACCAGAGATGAAACTATGAAACTTTGAACGGGACATGGACTGTTGTACAGTGTTTACCTACTTGAATTCTTCAAAGCATCGTCAATGGTTAAAGATCCCTGTGGCTATTTCAATAATGAGATTCAAATTTTGAGAAAGACGTCTGTCTACCACTTGCAGCATGTATGACATGGTACCAGTTTTAGCGTTTGCTTCCAGACGTAAGAATTACAAGTGCGGAGATAAAATGGTATACAAGTAGAGACCCATGTTATGTTAGTTGGATGCAAACAATAAAACGAGATTTTGTGCTAACAGATTCCACACATGCTTAAGTAATCGAGTATTCAAAAAATTCAAATACATCTGCAACGATACAGAACACACATAGGTACACATAATCGTCTTTTAAAATGTAGTATTTGCTGTTTAAAACCTCATGTTGACCTCTTACCTCATATAGCTAGATAGAGGATAGGTAATGATCGACACTGCCGAGATTGAAAATTATTTATCAACTCATTAGCATGTAAATTGAAATCCGATTGCATTTTGCACGTCATGCGTTTATGGCACTGATGCTAGTGTTTTTGGCGTAAAATTATTAAGCACGGGTCTTAATCTAAATTAAGGTTTAGCTCAACCTTTTTCCTGTTAGTTATCATTATAAACAACGTGAAGGTAGTAAAATTCTCAAAATATCAATCATAACTTCTCTCTCCAAAAGTTATCGGCAAGTCTTGGAAGACACGTTTTTTCTATCATAACAAGAGGCAAAGCAATTTATTTAACATGATCTATTTCTTCATTATATCAGTCAGCACTCAGGAGTTTCTAAATCTCCCCAATATTATAAACTATGTTTTTATGAAACCAATCCAATACATGCAAGTTGTACATTGTACATAAAAAATTGCAATATGAATTTAGCGCATTTGGTGGCTTGTCGTCCATTTTAGCCTTTCATTTTTAATGTTGTATTCTTTATTCAATGGAAACAAGTGAGCACATGTAGTGCTTGTTTTAAGGCTGGACGAAAAGAGAATATTCTCAATATCCTTTAAAATTGATCCTCATGAAGTAAAATAATAAATTTGGGGAATATTTATTTAGGAAATCTTAGCACTTTTTCATATGCCAATACACAACTTTAAACAATTCAAAAGCAAACAATGAATACAGAACTAACTGTTAATTTACTGACAATAATCATGCACACTAATCGTAAGTTTGTTTTTTGTCAAGATAAAAATTAAGTTATTTTGCTTCATCATTAAACACGTTTTCGTTTATAGAAAAGGCAATTAGATGTAATATTCATTAAATTCGATTGTGCACTTGTTCAAAAAGCAAACTTAAAATCATTACCTCGATTGACACATAAGGCCCTTCAATTCAAATTCAGCAAAATTCAGTGATTCCTCCTGAGCGCACACACAGATGCTTCAGATTTCCAGTGATGACAAGAGATTTCTACCTTGAAACATGAAATAAAGGAAATACTACATTAGTTTATTTCAATGCATTTAAATTCCTGGTGCTATCTGGCTGTCTACTAGTATTTTGATTGCCCATATTTTGAGGGTTAAAATAAAAAACAACAGATTAGCACGCATTTTTGTTGTAGCTTTGTCTCTTCTAGCTGTGTACAATATGAACAAAGACAGAAACAATGACCCATCATTTTTCAGACTTGACATATGTCAGAAATGACAGCGATTTAAAAACAAGTGTCAACCAGCTTTGTGACTCGACATTGATTTCAAACCTGTGTGACAAATCAATTATTGCTATTCATATCATCTTAGTTACCTATGCTTACTAGAAACAAAGGTTGAACCAAAATACTGAATTTAAAATAGGCCAAAACGTTGTAAATACGTGTACATCAGCTTTTTATATTTTATGTAATGATATTGTAAGCACGTGCATTTGTATGTTAGCAGCCAGTAGTCGTACAGCCGTAACTGCATTTCCAATAGTACAGCTTCTGGTTTTACACATAGTAAGAAATTAAATCCACATGGAAAATTTTGATTTAAAGTTTTCCGGAGTAAACCAGTTTCATTCATATTACAGCCCTTCCTAATTTAATATCCAAGCTCGATCAATGCAACTCATTGCAAGACGCAAATTCATCATTTTGTTTTCCTTTACTAGATCTCATGGCAAATGTAGGGATAAGTGATCAGGATAAGCTATCTATAGGGAAATTATATGATTCATGATGTCTTCCGTTGATTATATTAATTTCTTCTCAGCTACATGGCTTCTTCCTTTCCCAACCAAGCACCGCAAACCTTCCCTGATGTGAACTTTGTGAACTGAATCTTTCGAGATTTAGTGCTGACAAACCAGAGTTTGATTAATAAAACTTATAGATTTGCAAAGTATGTAGTCGTGTTTGTGTTCTATATTGCATCATGCATTTATGGCCAGTGTCTTACACTGGAAACAATTTGTATGTATGATTAATTTTGGGCACACCAATGTGGATGTCGAACAAGGACGAGACAAAGTCATTCTTATTTTTTTTATTTTGTTTTTACTGTTCATGAGCATTGAATGTATGAAATTGTCCATTCTGACTATAATGACTCATCTATGAAAATAGGAACAGTCGGTGTCTTCTATGAATGCATTTGATGCTCTTTAGTATCAGACTCGGATTTGATGAGGTGGTGTAGTTAAAGAAAATACCATATAATAGCATCATTTTGATAGATAGAAATCTATCAAATATTGCTTAATTTTCATAAATGCAATGTAGTGAAGACTTCCAGGAGAGGTCGTAGGAATTGAAGGTAGACTTTGAAGGTAAAATTTAAGAGAATAGGCTGTGTGATTCTATTCACTGTTAAAGAAATGATTCGATATGAATTTCTAATAAATGCTTAAACTCACATCATGAGCATCTAATCTTTTATCCTCAGAAGTATATAACTTGAATGCTGATATGATGGAGATTGTGCGAATAGGAAATCGTATGTTATTTATTAAAAGTAATGCGCGATCATATTTACGTGACTCTTTGTGACTAATGTTTGGGCATTGAAATAAGAATTGCTTTTGGAAGTAAGTAACCATTATTCTGTCCAATACTGAATTCATCTGAGTGTCGTAAGTTCACATGAAAAGCGAGAGTATGCAATTTGCGGATTAATGCTTTCTTCCACACACTTTCTGACCTTGTCTTTGCATTTGTATCAGTGAGTAGCAGCAGTGATATGCTGGTTACGCTTTGTAAAAAATGAGTGAAAAATGGAATTGGACAAAAGTACGCGTACTACGGTTTGCGACTTTGTGACTTGCATCTCCAACTAGACGTTGCAAGAGTGAAAAATGTAATGAACAGGATGTTGCTCCATTGCCAGCTGTTCTTGGTAGGGAAGAAACGTGTGTAAAACTCTGTTCATTTACGAGTCCGCAATGTTGGCACAAAAATTAAATCCCAGACTGACTTTTCCCGATGTACAATGTTTGCTAGCTCAGCTTCTGTCATGACCCTAAAGTGAAACCTCTGGGCATTAAAAGTACAATCAATACTACTCAACTCAATTATAATAAATTTATTTAATATACCTACACAGTTTTACTTTATCCTGCATTTTTCTATTCATTTCATTACATTTAGTTCAGTTATACCTGTAGATCTTATATAAAAAGTTGCAAGTTGTAAGTAGTACTGCTAATGAAAAATGTAAGCATGCATGACGGACCTCAGACTCTGAAGTATCTGTGAGTTGGATGGAGAATGCATTCTCATTATAAACGGATAGGATAGGATGTATTAATATATACAAAAATTGCATTTAATAAAATCATAGGTTGCGTGCAGCTTAAATTCATTCAGACTTACGGCTTAAAATTAGTTTCAGTACATTCCATTGTAGTAAAATATGAATTAAAACGAACAAAGTCTTTGTTATAATTATAACTGCGTAATATAGTATGGTAATAGTAAAATAGTTGACACTTGACCACTTTCCTTTGAATTGTTATTGTATTTTTTATCTTGTCCAAATCTCCCTATGGCTATTATTCTTGTAATTTTTTATTTAGTGATGATAAATTAGCCCTCATGCGTAATTAGATGTTTACTGTTAAAATTCATATTTATTCATATAGAGTACAAAAGACCAGTGTGCAATTCCTCTGCTGACAAATTTCCGGAATCTTTCCTGTCTGCAAAGCAACAAACTGTATGTTGCTATTCATAATGACATCATTTAAGACTAGAATAATAACAGATTTACAACAACTATGGATTACGGTAGTGGTAGTGCACTTTCAATGATTATCTTGGTAGTGCAAATCGATTAACATTGATATGTATTCCCTGGTACACAAGTGTAGTGTTCAGATTTGTTATGTACTCGTGTAAGTGTTTGTATCAATTTTCCATGTTTATACATTATTTTCCAAAATTGTGAATAAATAAACTACTTACAAAGAATTGTTATGATGATATTCAGCAAGAAATTTATTTACACGTACACATACTTGCCCAATACATTTGTTATGACATTAATATACAATAGCATATTTTGTGAAAACTAAAGGAAAATTACAAATTCCAAGTTTTAGCAAATTAGCCATCGTGCAAAACCCGCATCTTTAATCTTTATCTTGTAGCATAGCGTAATTATATAATACCACCAATAATTAAGCAATTCACCTGGAAAATACAAGTGTATTTACGTCTCCCCTCATTCTTCAAGTATTTAGCATAGCTCTGAAATATGTGGAGCAAATTTTTTGCCTAACGTTAGTTTTAAAACGAGCAAAATGCTTTAGTAAACGACAACCAGCTAACAAAGTCAAAACCGTTCCAGTTTTATGCAAAAAAAAACCTTTTAGCTTGACCCAAACGGATTGAACGCAGCACAGAGTACCAGTCAGTCAGGTATCACGTGTATCGTGCATTATGACAGATGCATGGAGACTTTACAAACCTCCAACAATACTTTATAAATTTTAGTTATATCTTGTACTAAGGTATATATACGTACTGCGTATATTCATTCATACAAAGAGCTTCTTGGAGAGATCCAGAAATCGATAATTTGCATGCTAACGACTAATGGGGAATATTTCAAGCTTTGTGGCTCTTGTTTCGGCAACATCTCATTCTTATTTGACTAGAAACGACATGTACGGTTTATGGTGGAAGGACATCAATGTCAAATAGCAGACTAGTGCAAGTGCAAACATTAAGTAAGATTTAGTGTCGTTTTTGGAGGAATAGAGGAAGGGAAAACTGAAGAGAGATGTGTCGCTATCTAAATTAGTCATTGAACCAAAGCATCTTTCCGCTGAACATTCATAATTGCATCCAATGCAGGCTAAATGTAAGGAAAGATCAAAAGTGATAGATTGCATCGGGCTATTTGATGCTTTTATCTGCTGCAATTAAAACGTTATTAGCAACTGAAAGTAATGTTTCTATCAGAGGTTAATAGTTTGTGTGATTGAATTTTTTTTCAAGAATTGCTGCCACACATACGCAATGGGAGAGCAAGGTGCAGACATTTCGTCACTTTTATAAAAACACTGTGGAGTGACCACTCTGTCTGACTGGAAAGTTTTCCTGACGGTATAAATAGAGGTATTTGTGGTGGCGAGAGAAGACTGCACGTGAAAGTAAGTGCATGTTGTTGACATAATATTTTGCTTTTGGGTGTAGGTATATATGCGTTTCACACAATGTGCCCCATTCATTCATTTTTACTTGTTTGTTAACATTATGCGTGTATTTTTTGGGTGCTAACATGACAAATAACCCTTTACAAATAAGCTTGGTAGCATTTCACAGCACTGTTTTGTATTTGTCCGCTTGAATAGGTGTCCCTAGGACTTTGCACTGTTGCTTCAACTTACGATCGACATGGTAGACTTGCACGGAAAATACACTTTTGAAGACGCAGATTTCAAAGTCTACCGGTCTACCGGTGATCATCACATGCTAATTGTGTTTGGTCTCTTTAGTTCTTGCTTTGGATGAAGCATGTTACCAAGGAGTTTGTTCCATGGGCTTACAAACCCCATTTTCATCTTGTCAAGGAGCAGTGTTCATCTAACCAGGGTTAAAGTCATCAACACTGGTGCTGATGTGTCCAAATTTTCATCACTCTCTCGAGTATGCTCCTTAAATCAGACTCTTTTCTCTTTTAACTTACTTAAAGAAAATCAGTTAAATTTGTGCTTTTGTTGCGGAAACTACAGGTAAATAACTTCCATACAGGAGCACTTTCGTGCTACTCTACCAACATTCCAGAGATTACCAAGTCTGTGTCAAAGTCAAAATCCACAGAAGGACTCATTCAAGGAGATTTAAAGAGGTAAGATATTTACATTAAATATAAATTTTCATAATTTTTTCCTGGAAACATCATTCCATTAGCAGCATTTACTGTTTTGTCCAAAATGTTTGAAAAAACAACGTCATGAGGCATTTTGAAAACTGCGTAGTGTACTTAGATAGGCAGTATGAATAGTCTGTGTGATAGCATGTGCTGTGATTCCATACCAACGGATTTGATCATTCTGATTCTATTTTAAACGATAAAATCACTTGAAGAAAACAATTGCAGTGAAACCTGATCGAGACAGTGCGACGACATTTCTGTTGATGTTCTACGTTCCACAAAGTTGAATGAATTTTTAATTGCCTGAAATGTGCAGCATGAAACGCGAATAAGGCAAATATATATATTTCCTGTCTGTAAGAAGTTTGCATGATTTTCATGCGAAATAAAAATGCACATTTCACTTCTTGAGGTACTCTTAAAAGGCAACATATGAATACTTTTATTCATAAATTTCATCAGCAAATGGAAAAGGAATTGGGGTTGTTGCTGACGTAACTGTTATCAGTGTATCGAGTTCATTAGGACTATAAATTATCGCTGGAATATTGTCAGAGCAGATGCAGAGCTCTAAAATATGCGCATTGTGCAGCTAAACCCATGTGATAAAGGCACTTGCTTTCCTTTTAGTCTCATCTTTCATTTCAAAAGAATCATCAATCGTACGTTTTGTATTGCCCAATGGCATTAGTGAACTACGAATGCTCATCAGATGAGATCACTTCATTGCAATTTTTTCAGAGTTTATTGGACAGAAAGGCATTAAGGTTTTATGCAGGTCAGGAGCAATGATCAAGCTCAGGAAGGCCGCATTGCCTTAACTTTTGGCCGAAAAGACCTATTATTGTAAACGATAATATTTGCCAAACAAAAACTAAATGCTTTCGCAATGTTAAGCTGCAATTGGCAAGCTAATGACTTGAACAACTGAAACATATTGGATTCCAACGTGCCCCATTCATATGCACATGTAGGTTTTGAATGTTAGATTTGAGCTTTTCTCGTTTATTAGTTTTGGAAAGTATCCTAACATATCTGAGGAACTGATTACGAATTTATTAGCTTCAAACCCATCAAATGGTTTTATATAATCTTAAAATTGGAGGTGAGCTTATATTTAAACGTACTAGTGTAGTGCACTAATTCTGGTCGTTGTAGTCGGCAGGCAATAATGTAAGGTTAAGAAAATAATCTATAGTTGCATTGCATCTCTTAAAAACTGCTTTTTACTTTTCTGCAATTTTGATACGCTCATGTGGATGTTGCGAATTTACCGTTTCATGACACAATATTAGAAGAATAGATTCCCTGTTCCTTTTTGTTGGCTTGCAACCAAGTTGGTTTGGGTAATATAGTGCATCTGTCAGTTTTAAAATAAAACATCTCAATGATTAGTCATTAAACTAACAATAATGAAGAAAAGTAAAATTTTGCTGTAGCTCGTATCAGTATTTCCTTTGGGACTCTCAATTCAAACCTCTTTTAGTAGTCGCATTCATACTGGATATAAGCGGTCTTCGGAGCAAGCATGACGTGACATGTGCCATGAGCTATTATAATCTGTGACTACTACGATTTGTGATATATCATACCTAATCACAAATGCACCGGCAACTCACAGATGAATGTGAAACAGCAGCTTTTTTATTGATGCTGATGTTAATTACGTTCGTGAGAACACTTATTTTGCGTCTTTCGTCCATGCTATAGTAGTAAGGATGTAAAGTATGGAGTCTTAAGCTATTCAATTTTATGGATCCTGTTGACTATCTGAGATTATGAGTTGGAATCCAGAAGCCAAAAGCATCTTAATCATAGGTATGTATAATATAACAGAGAACCTCACTGCCTGCATAAATGCACATTATATATTTTATAGTTTTCATATAACTTAACAGCAAGAGAGGCGAATTAACAGTACATATAGATCCATCACCTATTCGGACCGTTTGAAATATTACTTGCAGAAGTCAGAATAAAATAAAGGATACACAATTTTTTTTATTAAACTAAAAACCATTATGCGAACCATAAAAGGTCTTGTGTTTTGAATTTTGAATGATGAACAATGGGAGAATTTATTGCATCTAAAATTCATCTAATCATACCTGGAGTTTAATTGAGTGATCCATACAAATATATACCTAATGTAGTGTGTGTTCCATATAATGTATGAATACAAAAAAGGTTACTAAACGTGCTGTAACAAACATTTGGAAATATGGCAATGTTACTAACAATTAATGAGATTTCCATTGTACTTTTTAAATTTTATGCATTTTGTCCATTGATATTGGATTATCTTATCACACTTCTTTTGCACAATGTCACACAGTATTATAAAAGACTAAAGATATTTTGTCAATATGGAAAACTCGATTAGGACATTTAATTGCCACCTTGGCTTATAGATATGTAAGATAGTACATTCTAATTTTTAATACGTACAAACATACACTCGTCTGAAATTCTTGAAATGTTTCGTTTATCATTCCGGAGTGCTCTATTTGTAAAAAAAATTGAACAACTTTGTTGCATTAGACTAAAATGATTGATGGATCGTGCTAGTACCGGAAACACTGTGAAATTCATGAACAAACATTTGAATATTTTAAGCTGTGTGACGAAAACATAGAGTAAAAGTAAAGTAAAACTTTTATGGTACTTGCTATAGGCATATCGATTGAGCATTTCCGCTTATTTTTATAAATTTGGGAGCCTGCCATTACGAAATTAAAGATCACGATGTGGAAGTGCATTTGTGTCCTGTTTAAAGCATGCAACTAAGTTTTACATGTGGAAAACTTCTGTGTGAGTACAATTTCCTGTCTCAGATCACGTGACAGTCATTGAGTCATTATACACTATAAGTTGATATTTATGTTAGAAAAGTAAATGTATTGAAGATCTTGCTATCTCAGATTCAATTGCAACACTACTGCATGTATTGACGCTGTTCTCAATGAATCGAGTGAGGGTCATGGTGAACGTCTGACTTTGAATTTCTCTCCGATTTTATTCATTTTCATGGTTCAGTCACCCAAATGCATGATCGGATAAAATACAAAGCAAACCCTATTTTCATGCCGGAAAGCAATACGACAGTGTTTCAATAATCATATTTAATCGTTATTTTATATAAAAGAACTAGAACTAGAGAAATCTTACTTCTTGATTACAATGATTTTTGTTCTGTTTTGATGTTCGAAATGTGCGACTTTGTCACAATGCTGACATGACATGCTACCTAATACTGCCTGCTCAAAATGACAAGAGATATAAAAAGCTCACCGCTATGATAGTTTTAACAGTAACCTTTCCCTCAAAGGCTTCTTCCGTGTTTCCATAATCCACAGGGCTAATCAGCAAGTTTGCAAACACTCTAAAAGAAAGCAAAGTTGAGAAAGTTCTAAAATTAGAGCTGCGTATTTGCAGATACGTTGATTTATTCGCAACGCAATCCCTTTAATGGGACCACAGAACACCGGACGACCTTCAGTTTCAATTGACTGGTTTCATGTGTACCCTTCAGTGAGGATGTGACCTACATACTTAATTTTTATATTGCCATGCATTAGAATCAAGTAGCTTCATATAAAGCATATGTTTTCGACAAAGATGGATTGAATCCAGCACCTTAGTGAATCCAGTGGATTTATATCAACGGTCGAATCACTCATGGGATCTTATAGAATATACATATAAACAAGGCCTCTTACTCGCAGTTTTTATTCCTTAACTTTGAATGGTAACGATGACTTCCAACTTTCTAAACAGCCTCAAAACTCTATCCCGATTGTATACGTGCATCCGGCGGAGGCATTGCAACCTTCAGGCCGGGATTCGCAGAATTACACAGCTCAAAAATACTTTTAGTAGGTTTCCCGTGTTTTCTATTGTGAAAAGAAAGGATGTTTCGTGAGGGCTCTACAGAATTCTCATGACGTTCAACTATGCTCTTGTCATTATATGCATATGAATGTGTATAATTTTCCAGACCGATTCTAGGTTTGATACCATTTATACACATTGTAAACGCTGATGCGTAATCCAAGGGTCCCACATGATTCTGTAAGCAATGATGCATTGGCATGGAAAGGCTTATATAACTGTTCTGAATCTTCATCACTTTCTGATTCTGACTTGAACGGAAAGAACTGCTGCTGTCGGAGAGAAAAGTTGCCAAAATAAATGTGCATTTGTCTCGAAAACTTTTCAAGGTGATGTCTGCTTTCTTTGCTGGAGGGTCCTTAGTGAGAATCCGGTACTTAAAGCGATACTGCTAACTCCGTAAACTTTGCTGAACAAAGTTTATATTTATATTGTATGCATATAATTTATATTGTTGAATTTATTGTTAGCACAAAAAATTATTCGCGGTTAGTTTGCAGAGTGCCACCATAAGGTTCTGTTGTGTTATTCACCGTTGGCGTTCTCTGAAGCCTGTATTTTTCCACGCCAGAAATTCAGTCGAATTTTTCCTTTCACTATCCATCTATCTGCCCATTTCTATAATTAAGAGTCGTGTTAGGTGAGTACAATACAGCTCCATTCTCTTTCGCATAGTAAGAAAACGACTGGCTTTTATGCTGCTATAAGAGCGAAGGGACTTTGAGCACATTACATTTGAGCTAGTTGATCCGTTTCAGGCCTCATATGTAATGTAGGTCCTTCACTTCAAGGAATACATTAGATGGAATGCATATCAAATAAGTACACAACTATGAGCTGAAAGGAATAGTGTGCTTTGCAGTCAGTTGTGTGAACGGAACACGAATCTCATGCGTTTATCAACCATAATAGACCGTCTTTCATTCCTACTTTCATTAATAAATCGTGGCACCTAACAACGTAATTTATCTCGTAACCGCACACAGGCCTATGCGTGGTAGTGGTCAAAGGGAACAAGTTTCAACACTTTCCAAGAGTGTTATTTATGGATTAAGGGATAAAAAAGTGCAAAGAATTGGATCCATCTCTCCAGCCAATACCTATCCTGCCATGAAATGGAAATGTTTTGTTTACTTTTCAATAAATACATGCATATAAAAGCATTTCGGAATTGTAGACATGTTTCGTATAACAAACGCTATCATTATTATTACTTTTTTCTTTCATGCGTTCATGATTTCATGACAACATTTAAGCTACAGAAAGGTAAATTGTAACTGTGTAGGCAAGTGTCTAGTTCGTATAAACAAAATGGGATAAAGCGGAAAAAGTGTTTCAGCACGAAAAAGGATTTTCCTAAAGGCTGAGGTGATGATGCAGTCTATTGAAATACATTGATGGTAATTAGAGCTGGTAGAGTATCGAAAAAAATTTATGGAACACGAATGCAGCCCCAACTTTGTAACTTTTACTCACCTAAAAAGAATAGCCCTATTTATTTTAAATAGATACGTTTCGATTTGCGTGTAGTTAATTCCACAGGTGTAAGGTATAATTGGCCCAATTCTTGGAAGGAATTTGCGCAGTTTCTCTTTGTATTTATTTATTCACCTGAGAAAATTCTTATGGTGAAAAAGTTTCATATCATAATACTAGTCATTTCTTTACAGTTAATGCGTAGCATGTATCAAATTTGACTAACATGCCATTTTATTTCGTGCAGTAGGTACGTAAAATACAAAATGCAATAAAAGTTTTAGCAGACATTTCACATTTAATATGTTAACTTCTTTGTAAGTTTCGTTCAAGCCATTGACACAAAAAATGAGACTAAACAATGGCAAGCGCAGTCAATTTTAAAAGGTTAAGAATGCTTAGTTCCCAGAAATTCGAGAAATTAGTAAGTGTATTGACTCTGCCGCTTATTGGAATGTGTTTCATTAATACATACATAATACGTTGTGCACATACGTTGGAACAGAAATGGAAGTGCTTGCTTAGCCAATTATCATCGCAAACCAGAATTGCAACTTGATGTGTCGTCTGTATGCGGATATGATGACGATGATAACCATTGAATAAGTAACTTTAGTAAAATGAATCAATGCTAGTCTTAATAGAACTTGTAATTCTAATGAAACTGAACAAGTAGTCTGTTGTTGTTTATGTCTATTTTTAGGTTTGTGTACCTGGCTGTTTCATTTGTATGATGAGGATGACGAAACATTTTTCATATTTTTTAGGCTTATGTAATCAGTCCATCATGTGCTCCATTGTTTGGATATGAGTATCATATGCCAGCTCCTCAGCTCGTAAATATGAAATAGCTGCCAAGTTAGGGTGCAGTCATGTGTAAAAAGGGTGAAGTTTAGTTTTAGATTACATCATATGATCTCCCAAATGGATTTCATCTTTAAGCATCTTTCTATGCATGTAAATTATTCACACTATCTCAAGATGACTCGAAATGTCTGTCAGTTAGTTAAGCTTCCAACAAAAGCTTTCCAACATAACTGCACATTCAGGTATTCTTTACATAACTCAACTGTCATCAGGAATATTATAAATTTTATTACTGAATTCATTTGCTACAACTAATTAATAGTTATGCATGGTAATCACTTTTGAGTTTTATGAGAATGTAAGTCGTTAAAAGAAAATATTATCTACGCTGTCCTCTTGAGATTGCATATGTGCAGATATTCATATTGCATGACAGTATTATGATAAGTATATTATACTTGACATGTCTATGCGTAAGCGTCATCCATCCAAATAATAGCCTAGACGGAAGTCTAGGAAACGATGTGATAAGTAAAACATCCTAAATACACGCATCTCATAAATTTAGAAGCTTTTGTTCCATGCCAAATACCAGAAGTGCTTTCAAATTTATTTTGAGATGTGGTAGAAAATGGAATAGGTAATAACGAGGGAAAATCTTTGAAACTTTTACATTGACGCATTTCACTGCATTGACATCGTATTTCTTGTACCAACTGTCGCACATTTTTTGGTATTCAGTATTGGCAGTAAGCTACAGTCAAGAACTCGATACTCGTTGTATTCATGAAATCGTTTGTAAATAAAAGAAAAAGTTGCACTAAAAATTGGATGATCATTAGTCATCAGGACGTCTCAACCTCAACATACTTGAAGACATCTCTATTTGCATTCGGCTTACATAAACGTAGTTGTGTTGTGACAATACGCGCTGCTTAAAGCGTTTATTTCAGCCAATAAGTTTTTTTTGCGTTTGGTTTCATCGTTGTACCTAAGTTAAAACAAGAAAATTGCATTCAAGTAATTTGCATACCGCAATAAAATGACAAGCTGCGAACATATCTATAGTCTGTACATATGCATGTGCTTCGTGTTTCTCAGTTTCAAAACCCAAATGATTCTGCTGGATTTCTTTGTTCTTGATACTAAACTTTGCAACGCCTTGACCTGTCTAGAAATATTGCATGCATACCTACTCATTGATTGACCTACCTACAGCCACACAAATATTACTGAATACTGAAGTATTATTTACGTAGGTACTATAATTTATAAAATGTTGCCAGTCCCAAAATTTCATGCATGCACCATAAAGTAAAAAACAGTCTACCACGGTCGTTTAATTACATTTTAAAGATTCCTTGTGCAAGAGATTTCAAGGACTATCTTTCCATCAGATGCAAATACCTACCGCTTCTGGTGAATAGGTATAAAACAAAATGCAACTCATGATCGATCAATTTAGGTCCTGGTCACTCATTCCTTATAGAAGTATGGAAGTAGGCATTGCAACCTTGATATTTATATGGCTATTGAGACTTGGTTGATGACGCCTCATGAAATTCTCTTTTTGTTCAGTAGGGCTTTAGCAAAACTTACGGTGGGTAGTTTTGTGATTGGATTTTCTTTAAGATACGAATCACAACAAACTTGGAACGTGTCTTTGTGTATTGCAAGAAGTTAGTTCCTGGTCTTCTGCACAAAAAAGATTTTATGGTTTAGCCCATCGTCAGAGCTTTTTGAGCTTTAGCACATCGAGAACCAGGTGAAGGCTGAGTTTGGAAAACTTAGGTGTAAATAATTCTCACAGGCTTCTTCTTTTGTTATGCTTATGTTGCTTATAAAACTGTCGGTTCGTTTTCACCATTAGCCATTAAAATGCCTCCAACAAGAGGATTTTACTGAGACATCTGCCTACCTGGAGACTATAATGGTGAACCCTACCTTCTGATTGCATATTTTATTCAATAAAGTGCAATATTTTTATTCAATATATGTATCGATTGTAGTGACGTCTGAAGCTAAACGGCTTTTCTCTTACGTATTCAGTATCCTCTCAGCTTAAGCCAGATACTTTGGGAATTGCCTTGAATTTGACCTGACTGACTAAATCTATAATATATAGCTCAATGTAAAAGTACCCTCATACAATCCGTACATTAATTTAACACCATCGCATGGAAACGTGTTCTTTGAGGATTTAAGAAAAAATAAGATAATTTCGCTTTTGATCTTGTTAAGGTTGTCCATGGTACAGTCACAACTGTCTGGTACTGCTGCATAGAGCTTGAAAATTCATGATTTGCAAAGATACTGAGTAAGCACCTCATTCTCACAAAAAATTCTTTCACAACAAAAACGATTCTCAAGTTAGTCCAACATCCCCTATTACTCCCATATTCTAGTTAATTCATGTTCAGCTTCCTTCCTTAATTCCGTTTATTTCATAATAACTATAAAAAATCTACAAATTTTGGGAAGATAATACACATAAAGATGAGTTATAATCTATGAAGTGACAGCGATTTAATGAATAAGTAAGAAATCGCAATTTTTCTCAAACCACCTTAATGGTCAATCTTAACCAGACAACAGAAACAGCAAAATTCATAACACTCTTGTACAAAAGTTATAATTACGTTGTTAGTGGGTACATGTCTTCATATTATATCAATAGAAAGTTTACTAGAAGGTCTTTTATTTTTAACTTGCAGTTTCATTGGTTTCTGTTAGCTGTATCTAGCAAATCTCAAAGTTATCTACACTCTATGCAATTTTTTCTTTCTGGATTTTATTGCAAATTGCTACAAAGGCAAAGGATTGCAATAGATTTCATTTTTACAATTTACTATTAGACTTGATTGTTCGTAAGTTCTTCTACAATTGCATCTTAGCAAGCTGTAAATTTTCAATTTGCGATGCAATGTTTTGCATACAGTTGTAATCAATGGAACCCTTTTGTATCCTTGCATGCAATTTCATATTGGTCCTTTTCAAACTATTTTACACCTATTCGCACATGTTGCATGGTCATAGTCATTAAAACAACTAAGGCATGATGTTTTATGTGAGCGCGTTATGCATAATTCCCCCCCTAGGCAATTATTTACTTACTGACAGATAATTAGGATCAAATTAAACAAAACACTAGAGTTGATCCATGTCACTGTATCGACATCAAGTATTCATGATTTTGCTATAAAATCTGTACATATATTCATATCCCTACTCCTACTCTACGAGCATGTAAACCGAGATAATTTTACAATCATCATTAAGGTTCACCAACAACATTTAATTCACCGGCAGTGTTGTTTTGTGGCCAACTGCGAAGAAGTACTACTCAATAAAAATTCCCTTTTACTGCATTAAATTAACTTAAAGAATCTTTGTAAATAACTAGTTTTGGAATTTTGATGAAACAGAGCAATTTTGGGATGCATTTTACCTTCAAGATGACCTGTAATCAATAAACGGATGCCTCTGTAATCGTTTGCAAAGTATTGACACTACGATATAAATGCCACATAGGAAAAGCAATGGAAAAAATTTGCGTAGCGCGTAAATTACTAAATGCACGTAGACAGACAACAAGCCAAGACGCAAAAAGATGAATCTAACTGACGAAAAGTGTGCATACACATGACATGCAATAAATGCAAAAGTCAACGAATAATATTTAATAGTAATTTTTTTCAAAAAAATCTGTGTCGCCTAAAGATTATAGGTTATGCTTGATTACATGTTTGATTTTCTACTCTTATGCTACATTGCATACTACACTGTAGTAACTACAGCCAACTAGCCAAGGAATAACTTGTCTGCTTGCTTACCACCCTGGCCAATAAACTGCAACCAACGACGCACATAAACTTTAATTTCAGCTCCTAGTAGTGCATCGATGGTGTTAGATAGCAGTCAATTGAGCAGATAGGAAAGTATTTAATGGGTACCTCTCATCAATCAACACGACAGAGTCACTGACAGGATTACTACTATACTTACTAGTGTTATACCTACTGTCTACAACTTAATTGTGGGCCAGAGTTGTTCTAATTGCACGCTACAGGTGTATTCGCTTGCTTCCTTTTCATAGTGCAGCATCTAACTAGAATCTACAAACCCTCACAACTATCAATAGCTGGTTTCTAAATATTATGTGCATTTCAGTCTGAAAATGAATGAAGACGCCAATAGTTTAGCTGAAATTATGAATCCATAAGATTTATTACTTTGTGACCGATAGTTTTCGTTGCATTGCATACTGATTTGTAGCAAGAAGATATCGCATTAATTAGAAAAACACAATGCTTCTTTTAAATTGCATACTTTATTTTATTAGAAGTGAGTTGACATTTAATTATTTCTCTGTTATGGCACGTTTCTTGTGGTTTTGGAATACCAAGAAATAATGCCTTATTTCCCATTTCTTCATTTTTACGTACTTCCGTTGTCCAATCAAATTCTTAGACACAAAATAAAATAGGGCAAAAAATGTCTGAAGGAAGGTTTTCCAACCTCGTTGCACAGATGTGACTTTCATGACTTTCAGAGATTATCATGATCCACGTGAGCAATTTTGTAGTGGAAGTTGAGGAAAACTTTGAAAAAATTAATATAACGAGTTGATGACAAAATTTTAAGTACTATGAGTCGTTATCGTTATAATGTTATTGTATCCTAAGGAAAATCTATTATAATTAAAAATTATGAATAGTGTTTGAATGGGTCTGCATGCATTTTATTGTTAAAATTATTTGTTGTTATATAACTGTAACTACGCCTTACTGCTTGTGGATGAGATGATCCTTTAAAGTGGCAAGGTTATAGCGTTTTAACGATTTTAAAAATTTCCTGGCATTTAAGTATCAGTGCAGTTTTAAGAAGGGTAATAAACATGAAGGTTATTATCGTGCAATTTTACGTAGTAGGTATATCAGTGGTACGATGCAGCTAGGATAATTTTGCTCTCTAAATGCGTTTGCAATTGATACGTGTAATCAACATGCAATATTTTTTGAAGGAGACGATGATCACCATCATTATTTCAGACAGCAATCCCCATCATCACTATTATTTCTAGCTTTTAGTTTGATTGCGTACTTGTGAAGGACTTTAGGAGTCTTCAATGAGATCAGTTTTATCTGGATTAGTTCTTTGGTAGTGTAGTAGTTGATAAATATTTACGTCCATGTTTGTGGCTTGTATTCGTATGAAATGGGGAGACCACGTCAAACCGTCAGCAAACCATACCACCACCATCCTCTCATTTTAATGCGGTTGTGTAGGTCATCGTCATTGAAAATTCTTCTTGTGTTGAGGATGAAATGCGGTGAAGACAAACTCAATAAATGGACAAGCGATCAAAGGAAGCCAAAGAAATAGAGCCGAGTAATATACATATTTTGCTAACATATTGAAAATGCATCATCATCAATCATCATCCCCATATTACTGTATATATCATTGCCTGGTTATGCGTTTGCATACTTTTGTCTGTTGTGAGAGGATACTCACGTAGCAAAAATAATTGCAGAGTATGCAATATCTGCCTATGCATCATCAGACCATTTCTCGTTAGATACCTATACCTAAATGCATTAAGAATTATTACGCTACTATCTGCCGACCGTCACGAACATAAACAATTATTGTTTACGTAGTGATACTACGGGGTCTGTCGAGGGTGTGTGTTAAATGATGACCAATTATTTTCTCAGAATTTTGGAGGCTCGACTCGTCTCTACCAATCAGAAAAGAGAGATTTGAAGGAGTAGAACGTGAAAAATATCTGATGCAACATTTGAGTATATTGAAAGGTTAGAGGAAAACTTTGTCGTTTATGGAAAATGTGCGCACACAATGGGTTGAAGTCAATGCAATGGTGTAACAATAAATAATGCCGACTAAATAAAATTCCTTCAGTTAAAACTATGCATGTAGGTATGGACGTTTATATACTCGTCTAATTATATCTGATGCGTTGTAAAACGTTTAGTAGGATGGAATTTGATTTTCTCGTAGTTCAGTCTGCTATCTGAAAGTCACATGAATAATTTTGTGGTGACGATATTTGTCCGTCCTTTTGATATGCTACATGTTACATCTCTCCCCCTGTCTTTGTAGGATGCAATAGTAGCTGTGCAAAATGTTCAAGTGCAAGCTATGGGGAAGTGCGATTTTTAACTAGAGGTGCATTCCTGTTGTGTGCTTTATTTCATATATTGGTATTTGCGGTTTCTCTCTTGACTGATGACTTATTTAACTCCGTGAAAAGCTCGAATAGCAGTAATTTGTGATCTGTAATTCGAGGCGGTCGTTCTCTCTGCTCTCTGGATAGGCGACCCAGTTGCTAAGAGAGTCAGACATTACTACTTACTGCTTTTAATAACAAGATATATCTGAGTTTTTATTGTTGCTCTATGAATTTCCCCAAGTTTGCGTCATTCATTGCCTCTGAATGAAACTCATTCACCACTAGTTTTGTGTCGGTGGTTCCTCCAAAAAGAGCCATATTCTTCCAATCAGAGAGACTGTTCTCTTTTTCTTTTGCGTATAATTTTTTTTTCTCGTGCTAGCACACGTAAGTGCTTCGTATTTCGTTTAGAAGCTGTGAAGTAGTCTATGCTTTCTGCTCTTTCTCTGTCTCAAGTGAGACGACAATACTTATAGGGCGAAACGAATGCTCCTCAACTGCGTGCAAGTCCGTGTGCCAAAAGAAAGCTGAACATTTGTCAAAAGAGTCGGGGAAACGGAGAGTGGCTATTGAAGAAACACTTTTTCTCCTTTCAGTTTCCATTTGATCTTTTAGTACAACTCGAGAGTTGTAACGAGCTGGTTCGTTGGGCACTCTGACTGCTGGAGAGACAGACTCAAGTTAAAACGAAAATAATAGCAAAGCCTATCCATCAGAGATTCGGCACACTTTTTACCTTTATCGCCCCATGATATAGTTTTTCAAAGAAGTTGAAACAACTGTCGCTCAAAGTGTCTCACAACTTTGTTCTCGCTAGTCTTCCTCTCTCCGGCACGCTCATTTGCAGACGGTGATATGCTGAAGTAGTGGTTTGGTGCTTACTCGGAAAAATATTCATCCTGTTCAGCCAGCGCACAAATTGGTGTACATATGCACAAGTTTCGGTAGCAATGGACTCCCTTAATCCTCCAGGTAAAATCAATTAAAGTTTCATTATTTTTCACATAATACTCATAAATTTTATTTTGTGGGAGAAGCACAATTGCCATAATGGTTTCAACTATACAGTCAGCCTATTTGTATCACTACAAACATGATTGTAGACATTACACACTGATGCCACTTAACTGATTGTGGGTAAATAATGCACACACTGAAATGTATTACCAATACAAACAAGACGAAATGGTCATTAAGCCACGATAACGGTCGTGATTGAAGCTACCTTAAGTTAGCTAAAAGCCATTCACCATACAAAAACAACTAAAAAATTGGCACCAAGTCATCCTTCCAATTAATGAACTACTATAACAGCAGTTGTGTTCATATTTATATTTTCATACAATAGAAATGCATCACACATTACAAAGGTAAACCAGGAGTTGGCAGTTAGCATTTACGCTGGGTTTGTCTATCAGATAGATTAGTGAAAAATTTGCAGTTGTCATAAAATTATGTCTGTGGTAAATAGTGAATGGGGAAGTATACATATCAATGCATGATTTATTCTCTTGAGTGAAATGGTCTTAAAAAAATACATAAGAGTAACAGTTAAGTCATCAATTGTATGATTAGTTGCTACATGGTACAACGGAAAGCTTTTACTCCAATAATTGTTCATTTGGAGCTGACGTGTTCGACAGGACGGGAGTGTGTTGTATAAAATGGAGTACGGGTAGAATAGAAATCCAAAAGGTGTTTCTGTTTCGCACAGACATCCTTAATCATTTGCATTGTACGAAATAGTCTCGACTACTATTTCCTTACAGTGTAGCAGCCATAAATAAATACCACAAGTCCAACTACCCACTGTGCAAGGCTCGTCTGGAATTTTTGTTAGTGGAAGAATGAAATATATGCATATATTTTAGATTCGAATCATCATCATTGTGCTTAAGTGAGATAGAGTTGTTCTGCGGAGGGTGATCTGAAAGAATTCTGTATGAATTGAATAAGTGTGTCTCTCCCTATACACCATGCTGTACGTCACTAGAGTAAATGGAATGGAGTAAAGGATGAAGAAATCTCGACGAGCCACTTTTTCTCTGTTTCCTGTCTTGTCTCGATCCGATCCTAGAAACGAAGATGTGATCTAATAGCAGCACATTAAAAAGGGAACGGAATTGCTGAGACGTGAAAAGTAGCAGGAATTCTAGTAGTGGGAATAGTGAAAGGAATTTCTTTCTCTTCGCTCACCACCACCACTGCTAGCATCTTCATCATCATCCTCCGCAACTGAAAGCTTGTATCATCTTGCAATTTTTCACTTGGATGGATTCCTCTTTTCACCCGCTTACTCCCAGCGATATCAATGAGAGAGTCGTGTGCGTGCCTCTCCGTAAATGTTGGGTAACAACATGTCATGTACAAGCTCTTGCATGGTAAGAGGATTTAATAAAGAAAAAACTCATAATACATGACCACTGATAACGTGCAACTTCATGGCAGCAGTAACGCAATACCCTATGACTTGAATGAAACATGTTTGTAGCTGATGGACAACGTGACTTGTAACGTATTTCATGCCCAGGTTTTAGCTTCAGCTTATGTGAAATAAAGGGTAGTTTTGAAAGATGATGTAGTATCGACACATTGTAGCGTCTAATTTAATTTCAAGTTGGAGGTTCGCTGATACCGGAGAGAGCCTGGCAAACCGGCAGGTTGCAGAGGAAAAAATATAAAGACTGTGTGTATCACAATGTAGCATTTAATCAACCACCCTCGGAGAATCCGGAATGAAAGGGCGATGAATCTTTTTCATTTACAGTTGTTTGCTCAGCGAATATTAAACAGATAAGATTAGGGATGCATCGTTTCGTATCTCATAATTAGAGATTAAAGGGAAGACATGAAGCTTTATTTGATGTAAAGTGGTTTCCCTTTACACCAAACTGGATTTAGGCTCATCATATTCATGAACACATTTTTCTTTGAAATCTATTTGATTGAGTTTATTCAACAGACGCCTGTTTCAAATCTGTTGATTTTGAGGTAACGTATTCTTTACTGTTATATCAGGCTGATCATGTCTAACTTTGCGTTGGTCGATTATCATACGATGTGGGTATACGACACATAGGTAGCTACTACGCAGAATATTTTTGCATACCAGACTTGAAAAATCAAGAGATCACTTTCCACACGCACTCTTAGTCGCCAACAACAATTATCATGGTTGCAGAAAATAATCTTTTATAATTGATTGCATTGATAATAGGGACATGTTGAATGCCTACTTAACCTACCTATACACAAGGGAAATAGCGATGCAAGATTTCATACAAAAACGTTTCGTGACATTATGATTGACTTATTAATTATAGTTTTGAGTTAATAATTAAAGGCAAACCTGATTGCAATGTTCAGTGGTATTTATTCTGTCACTCAATACTGAAAAACTGTTGGTGAGATATGGTTGCTTGGTACTAATGGTGACATAATTTGCAAAAATCAATTCAAGATTTGATCAAGAATTAACCAAGGCAACATGACGTGACAGCTAGCATGATCCAAAACAATTGATGTAGAAGTATTAGAAGTTCAATTTCATTGCTACTGCTGTAATGAAAAGTATGAACACTTGATCGATTTTGAGAAATAAATCTATATCGTTTCTTTCTTATTGGTGTCTATTTGTACATAATGGAAACTAAATTTAACCAGAGATGCTTCTTTTTTTGCAATCTCTGCAATGATAATTTAATTTTTGCTAAATGCTTTCCTCGTTTTTCTTCTTTTCCAGTCTCTGTGATGATGACATCGCAAGCAGCAATTGTATGTTCTAGCGGCTAAGAACAGCGGAACACATCTTCCTTCTTCGAAAATTCACACAACCTGTTGTATTCTGTGATCTCAAAAATCTAGATTTAGTACAGCCATCGTTAGAGATAATTGCTTAGCTCCCTATATAACTTCAATACTGAGTACCTATACAAAGATACTAGTTTCCGTATTTGAGATTGTAAACTGACAGATTAACTGGTATAGTTAACTTCAGTAAACTAGAAATTCTTTTGAATAATATTTCTGATTTCGCAAAGGAGATTGTTTAAGACTAACCAGAGAAACTGAATCTCTCAGATTTTAATAAGAGGAATTTAGAATTTCATAAAGATTAAAAATAGTTGACTAAACAAATAAATATACTATTCTCCAAAGTGAATAATATACACAAATATTTGCAACACAGAGTCAGTACTTAGCATTGTCACATAATTTTTTAAATGCAAAAGCAGGGTTCTTGTCAGTAATTTGGTAGCTGTTCCTATATAAACGCTAAGACAAGCTTTTTATTTTTTAACGAATTGATAGTATTTATTTTTATTATTACTACAATAACTTAATCACTGTATCAAAATGGAGCAACCATCGTTTACTTTACTGTTTTTTATAACTACCGTTGTCTTCAAAGCAATGGCTGCAGACATCGAATATCCCCCTCCGTGTGAAAGGTAAGTTTATTTTGAAAACTTACTGAAAATTATAAATTGCAGTGTATTAGAATATGTATGTATTTCTTTTGTATGGAAGAAAGAGAGTTTCGATCCACTACAGTTATTCTTCTCGCTACAAATACTGCTTAAATACTTTTTATTACTTATTTCTGCTCTCAATTCTCTGCTTATTTTCCCAGACATTTATTATCTTCTATAGATTCTCCAAGAGCGTATAGTTTACTGTGGGTAAAGGTAGACCGACGTATTAATGTGTATTTAATGAGTTCATGAACTTTCACAATCATTAATTGGTGGGATGTGAATGATTGTGGTAGATGAGCAAAAGTAACAAATTTATTATTTCACGAGTCAGTCAATTATTGCATTGTGCAATGTACACTTGTTTTCATTTCATTGAATACGGAGTCAGAATGTTTTTCTTTGATGTGGCTGCAAATTTCTTGATGATATGAACGAAAGTAGAATTAAAATATGGCATTATTGCAGAAGAGTGTGGTGTGTGAAGCTCAAAGTATGCTTGACTTGCACATAACATACTTCATGGGACAGTCAGAGATTGGGCAGAAGCGTATTAATTTTCATCTTACATTCCTTGCAGAAAGCATTTAGTCTACACCATTTCCAATTTTGATAAGCACGTAACGTACGGCATAGATTTACAGGTGTTCACTTCAAACGATGTAATTCTGTACGTAAAGATGACAAAATAAATAAATTTAATGTCCTACAGTATCATACCACACATGGCATGAAATCTTAGAATCGCTCGATATAGATTTTAAAATAGTATTAAGGATTTCGAAGAAGACCTATGTAGTTTGCAGAAAGTATTATATTTTTTTTACAAATAATAGTGTCTATTACTTCATGATAAAACTCAACATATTTGTCAAAATAAATGCCAACGTTCAAATAATATGCTTTGGAATAGATCTCAAAGTATTGTTGCATGAATACAATAACTCGATTCCTCGTAAAAGAAGAAAAAGTGAAATGAAAAGATGTAAAATCAATTTTGCCGTCATGCATTTTTCTGTGGAGGATATACGTAGATCGCAATCTCATTTCTCACCATTCATTCATAAAAGCGCTCATTTATTCACTCCACTTCCTCGAAATAAAGTAATACGTTTTGAAAGCTGTGCTATAAATTTTAGGATAATATATGTCCATATCTCTTTCTTTCACTCGCTAGTCTGCTATGCTTCGTATATATTTTCACGGTAATCTTGTTTGATACCAAGCTATTCTAAATTCAAATATATTTGAAAAATGTGTTTGTTCAACAGCCAAATATATTGTTATGGCCCCTTACTTCACACGGTGCAAATGGCTGGTCTCTACAAGGACTCCAAAACATTCGTTGACATGAAATTGAAATATCCCCCTGCTCAAATTCTGAAGAACTTTGATCTGTTCATGGATCAGCATAAACCGGAACCCAGCAAAGAGGAAATCAAAACATTTGTTGACTCTAATTTTGAGAAAGAGGGATCCGAATTTGAACCCTGGGATCCATCCGACTGGCACGAAAATCCCGTTTTCTTGTCAAACATATCCGACTCCGCACTAAAATCGTGGGCCACAGAACTCCACTCGTTCTGGAAGGAGCTTGGAAGGAAAATTAAGGACGACGTGCGAGATCGGCCAGATATGTATTCAATGATTTATCTCGATCATCCCGTAATTGTACCTGGCGGAAGGTTCCGAGAAATATTTTACTGGGACTCCTTCTGGATCATGAGAGGTCTCCTTCTCTCCGAAATGCATGAAACAGTCAAGGGCATGCTGCAAAATTTCATGCAAATGGTCAAACTACTGGGCTATGTGCCCAATGGTGGCAGAGTTTATTTCAGAAGATCTCAACCTCCTCTTTTGATTCCTATGTTTAAATTGTATCATGATGCTATGCACGACAATGCCTTTCTCCGTCAAAGCGTTGATGTGCTTGACCAAGAGTTTCAGTTCTGGATCAAAAACAGAACCGTCAATATTGATCTCAAGGGAAAGACGTATGAAGTCGTAAGATACAATGTGGAAATGGATGGACCCAGACCTGAATCATACAGGTACCTACACAAGAGTAAATTTTAATGAGGGATTCAGATGCAAATTTCATATGCAGATTTCATGCTCAATTAACATATTCTACAATTAAAGATTTGTTAGCGAATACGTTCCCATTCTCATGTTACTGAAAATGCTTACAGGGAAGATCTTGAACTTGCCGAGCATCTCAATACAGAGGAAGAGAAACGAGAGTTGTATTTTAATTTAAAAGCGGCAGCAGAATCTGGATGGGATTTCTCTTCAAGATGGTTCATCAACGCGGAGAAAGAAGTCGCTGAAGGTTGGAATATTTGCAGATTTTTATTAATTTTTGCATTATCCTGATTCCCAGTATTTTAATGAAACTGTTTGTTTCGCTTTTGTAGGAACGCTGGTCGATACCAAAACGCGAGATGTAATTCCCGTAGAACTTAATGCGTTCATATATCTCAATGCCAAAACCATGGCAGACTTTCATGAGCAAGTAAGTTTTTCAAATATAATATCTTGGTGCATGAGTCGAGTGGAAGCAAATTTTGAAGATTCTACTACTAGAAGATGGCAGTTGTTCTTTATTTGTCAATTATTTGTAAACTAATAGTTGGGGAACAAAGAGAAGTCAACATATTACCAAAATATTGCGAACCAATACATGATTACCATTCAAGACGTATTTTGGGACGATGAGGAAGGGACTTGGTTTGACTACGACTTGATTAACAAAGCTCCACGCAAATATTTCTACGCGTCTAACATTGTACCATTGTGGGTGGGGGCATACACTACAGAAACTACCGTTTCCAAGGTTGTCGCTAACTTGAAGAAATCAGGCGTTCTCAAGGAGCGTGGAGGAGTACCGACCAGTTCGTTTCAAACTGGAGAACAATGGGACTATCCAAATGGCTGGGCACCCCTGCAGTACTTTATTGTGGATGCCCTTGACAAAGTGGATTCTGAAGAGGCGAACGCACTAGCATTCGAACTTGCCGAGAAATGGATAAAAACAAATTACAAGGCATTTCTACAATCAACTCCACATCACATGTTTGAAAAGGTATTCGACTAAAAACATTACCATTAAAATAACCATAGTTTGGCCCGACATGCATTAGTAGCATCATGGTTAAAATATTTTCAGTACGACGTAACGGTGGAAGGTCTACCTGGAGGAGGTGGAGAGTACGATGTCGTTGTTGGATTCGGATGGACAAATGGTGTCGTTCTAGATTTCCTCTATCGCTACGGAGATCGTCTGAAAGCGCCATTGGCAGCTCTAAGCACGGCAGCTGTACCTAAACCTGAATCAATTTTCTCTTCTCTACCGGTAGCAATAGGAGGTGTCTCTGTCGCTTTCCTTAGTCTATATTGGTAAGAATTGACTATTTAAGGATTCCTGTCCTGCACACGCTCACATCAAACAACACAAAACGGTTTAATGTTATAAAAAAACTAAATATTCCACGGGTCTCAAACTGCAGCCAGTTATTTTTTAGCTTTTTTCATAGGCTGATTGATCTTTTGAAAGTGTAATGACTATATAGAATATTATTATGGGAATGGTTGTGGGTAGCACGGGATATATTTTATCAACTCAATTCATCCAGTGTTAATTTCGCACGTTTTGGCAGCTGTTGGCATTTGTTCGGGATTGGGACTGAGCACCGTGAAGTATTCCAGTTGTTCGTAATATGAAAAGCATTCTATTATGTAGCGATTATCAATCATAGTATTAGACTTTAAAAAAATCAAGGCAGAAATGAAGTATACGGCGAAATGATGATCTTCTCTAACATAAAAATAATATACATAGTAATGAAACTATCAAGCGTATGTGCACATTAGAGGCAATTGTAAGACATTCTAGAGAATAATTTGTTCATGCATTTGTGTTACAGTTTTAAAGCAATCAGAATACGTTTGTGATAATTATTACTAATTATTACTACTACATAATTTTCACTAATATTTGATTTTCATTGTTAAACAATGTTGTTGATTATACAAAAATATAAATATTTAAAATATCTAAAAACCATGAGGGTAACAGCAATAATAATAATAATAACAGTAATAATAAAACAACTGAAAATACATAGCGAGTCCTTTGTTTCAAAAATATATGGCTTTGCTAATTTGTTCGCTTTTTGTGTTGGCTAATCTCCTGGTGCAGGGGGCTCAGCGTGCAATGGCAATACAATAATAAAATGTTTTACAGTTAAAATGCATCCTTGGTTTGATGAAATATTTGGTGGCGGTGGTTGTGGTGCTGTTTAAATGTGCTATGCTCGAGTCAACCGAAAATTCACATGCAAGATTATTTTGTATATGACGGCCCATTGTTCAAAGAGAAAACTGTGTGAAACTTATGAATTCGAATTATCGGAGCATATTTTGTTGTCATATTCATATTCTTTGTATTTGAATTCTCTTGGTTGGAAACTGGTAATAAATTACACAAGAAAATCGAAGATGAAAGACTGTTTTAGGCAAAATGATTAAAGGGACCAGTGACAAATGTGTTTTGGGATTATGGAGCCATATCCCATCATTTTTATTAATGAAGGTAAACTTTGGTTTAAATTACCTATTTCGTTGCTTTGTAAATTTGCAAACAAATATATAGTGTACATAAAACGTGAAATACATATCATGTACATTATTTAGGAGAGTATGTTAAAACGATTACTTCTATCTGTACAGTACTGTTTCTTTTTAGATATCTCCCTGAATTATGCATAATATGCTTGGGCATGATAAAATATGACAACAAAAATCATCAACTTGTCGATTGCGTTAAAGTACTTAGAACAAATTATTTCAGGCGGCAGAAATGTAGAAAAATGAGGCATGTGTTGAAAAACAACATGCCCCAAATATGTACAAACTGTAATTGTCCTCTGCTTTTCACTTTTCTTGCATGTGTGCTTTTCTATACGCAATTAGTACTTAAAAGTTAGATAACTCGCGTCTGCAAGAGTACAAATTTCGATATTCTATTGCTTAGTATTTTAGCATAATTTCAGTTCGGGAAGTATATCGGTAATAATGCTTAGCGCTATAAAACTCTTAAAGATTATAAAATTAGAGTTGAGCAGTAAGTATACAAAACATAATTTTATACCGTTTTTCTTGCATGTTATCGATTGGCTGTAACTGATTAAAGAGGTAGATGTAAATACGCTGGGGGTATAGACAAAATACCAGTCGCTATCTAGCGAATGCATGAAACGCATGTTTAAAATTTGATATGAAGGTTGAAACTGTGTCATAATCAGTTGAATTTTTATTTACTTTTACAGCATTGTCAAAGTGTGCCAGTTAGTTCCCAATGTGAGGTCGTGCGAATCTTCAAAACTTACGCCCATGTACCAACCAGTTGGAAATGACGACACGGATGAAACCATAGGTCTAATGCAAGATTCTGGGAGAGCTTTTAACCGAGCCAGCGAGTCACCAACGTATCAATGCAATAACAGTAATGCTGCAGCTGTACCCGGTATCCATAATCGTAACGAAGGACAATTTCCTGCATCGTAGCAAACCCTGCGACACTTTTAGTATTCTCATTGACACTAGTTATTATATTGCTATTACCATTTTAATAGTTAAACAGTTAAATGAAATAATTTATCTTTCACAGTCGATTAAATAAATATTACTGGCAACGTTGCTTTATTCTAGTATGTATTTTAAAACTTCGGACAACTAGTAAAAGAAAATATAACGACACTCACACAACCGACTGCCGTTTCAAGTTTATTTGTTTCATAAATATCATCTCATTCAGCAACTCATACTGTCTCATACAACAAATGTAATCCAATTGCACTCGCGCATCGGCACACCTCTTCTGATCCAAGATTATGGCAAAGGAAACACAATAGATGACATTCGCCGACCCAGGATTCACACAAGGTACTCCAATTCAGATGCATGCGATATATTGGTTTACCATTATGACTGCTAAATATTAAAACTGCCCCGATCAAAATATATCAGATATCAAGAAAACCAAAATATCTACGCGCCTCCTTCTCATTCATTTGTTTTATCTTCTAACGTGCTTCCAAGCGAACAGTAATATTGAGTAATGAAATGAGTGCCGTATCGTTAACTAATGATAAGGCTATGATCTATGCCTTGTACCTTTTATTTAAAAAAACGTGCAAACAAAAACTAAATCATTGTATCCATTTGCAGATACTAATTATGTGTAAAAGTGAAGCAGATGAGAAATTATGAAGTTACGTTGGCATTACGATTACACCGTACATCACGAGTAAAATATATTTCAAAAACCTTCCGATACCCTGGATTAATAATATACTCTTCACAATACATATTAATCAAATGCTTCAAAAATAAACTAATAAACTTATCGTTAGTTTTTAAAGATTAATAAACGTTTCATTATTCTGCTCTTAGATCCATCCATACCAGTAGCATTAACAACTACATGAAAGTATGCTTTCTCCAGAATGTAATGTTTGCATGTACACAGAGATGGTGCTCAAATATCTTTATTCTCTTCTAATGTAGATAAACAAATGCAGCCGAGAAATTTTTAGCAGCTAATGGTCTGACGGTATATGGTTTATAGGTATGCATTATGAATCTGTGAAGTATAAAGTCATACAACTTGCCAATAATTTCTTAAGAAAATAACAATTGCTCATTAATGTGGGTATATTATGTATTGCATAATTATTTGTCTAACGCATTTGCTGTACATGAACTACATTTCCAAGTTTGCAGGTTTGTAGACTTTGCTATATGACAGTGAATGTTCATTACAAATGGAGATTGAATATTTAATACTGCTTTAATTTTACCTTTTTAGAACTAGCATAATAATATGTGGATATGGCGATTAGTTCAGTTGTATGATAAACACCATCTTTATGTCACATTTAGTCCAACTCTCAATTCACGGATTTTGATTTAAATCAATGTCAATGTTTCAATTGCTTTTACTTCACAAGAATATTGATCCTGTGAAATTCATACAAACTAATTATCGCATCTATAATATCAAATTAACAGCGTAATCAAATTAGACGATAATCGTATGATCTCAGTAGTGCGAGTTGCCATAATTTCACAGCGCCGAGTGAGCCAAACTTTGACTGCTTCTTTCCCTCACACTCACCCTCTAAGCAGATCCGTCTCCGTCACACGCACACAACAGCCCATCTCTTCACTAGTCAATCTCACCACCATCGCCTGTCCGTCTTGCTGGTTCCACCAACAACTCTCTCTCCTCTGAGATGATTCAGTTTGTTTGCACACCAAGATACCGGCCTCTATAATAACTACCCCGTTTGCTACCACCACACCAAGTCTGTTCAAAGAGAATAGAAGAGTAGCGGGATGCAAAATAACATTAGATACCGCACCACCACCGTGCATGACTTTCAACCACTCTTGTAGCACCACCACTTTTTTCTCCTCAACTCAACGAAACAAATCAGCTCGTCGACGGCGATAGACCCTCTTACGGGAGCTCTCCATACATCTACTCAACTCCGTCGAGTGAGGCACATGCATCAGCAACAAACCTGCTAGTTCACTGCAAAAGCGAAATCGGTGCCTCTGAACAGGGGCTTCTTTTTCTCCATCAGCAAGACTGTTTCTCGTGTGGAAATAGAGAGAAAGACACCCGTTTTCCCCTCTCCTTCCACTATCACATCTCTATTTGAACGGCGAAGAGGATCATCGCATAACAAACAGTTTCCACTCGTTAACAGTATGCACACATGTACGGATGGTGAAACTCGGCACGGTTTCTAACGTGTTATCATCGTTATTTTCACATCATAATTTTATTGTCCGTTTCAGAATCGAGAGAACAGTTACCAAAGTTTCTAGTCTTAGAATATAAATTGAGATTATCTGTGCAGTTTTGAATGAAAATTGGTGCTGGTTTGTAGTAACCGTGAAAAAGTGTATTCCATTCGAAAAAGTAGCAAGTTCCCCGCGGTTGGTGGTGCAGTAGCGAGATCAAGTGCACATTTGCAGGCTAAATTTTTCATATTGGGGCATTCTAAGCTTATTTTTTGTTTTAGGGAAAAATAAGGAAAGTGTGTGGAATAAATGTAGTCACAAGTTTTTAGATTTTTTACATGTATTTAAATATGTAGGTGTAAAAAAGTTGGTTAATGAAATTCCCTGTTGAGTTGGAAAAAAGTATTACTCGCAAGTAAAAAATTTATATTCAGAGTGTGCAGCAGGAGGCAACCTGCTTCATTTTCTTCACGGTCATGTTTATGCATACGAAATTGCAAGTAAGTTCATAATTCTTAGGTTTAAATAAGGAGAAAGTTTTTTCAGCAAATTAAATGCAATAATGGTAATTTGATAGTTAAAATTAATGTCTACAGTTAACAGCAACGTTAAACGTCAGGATTCTCTCTGACAAAGTGGCAAATATTCGTCCAAACTCATTAAAGTGTAGTCTGCGTGTGGGCTTGAGATATAAATTTGTTTTATTTGCATTGGATAATTATAACTGAGTTTGAGCTATTACTGCTTTTGCTCATGTAATTGCGAATACAATACTAAATACATATAAAAACGCGTGATGCTTACACTGGCTAAATGAAGATCCAAATTACATGCCAAGGTTACACACCTACTCAAGAGAGATTGAGCTAGACTTAATTAGTGTATTATAGGTTTTACTGTGAACAATTTAATCTAACCATAAAACCATAAGGTTAACTGCGTTGCACATAACATTTCAGAGTAAACTAGGCAGCTCCTATTTTTAATTCCGTTAGTCAATGAATATATCAATAATTTTTTTCAGTGCATTACGGTAACATGAAGATGTGGGAGTATTCACACGTAGTCATGTACAATATAACAAAATATACATTGGTATTGATAAAATTGTTAAGTAAAAATGTCGAAAAAGGTATGTGCAAATCATAAGACTGGTACTGTTTTTAAGCAGCGCTGTGTTTTTACGAATTGATTTCTCTGACATGACTAGTGCATGCACATGTGTATGACGAAACCAAATGAGAATCCATTTTTTCTTAGAATTGGCATATTATGTGTATTTACTTTGCAAAGATGAGAACAAGTTGAAAATTTAATCTGGTCTTGGGAAAAGTTCATTAAGAGAAAAGGCTTTCTCAGATTTCCATCACATGTGCCAATTTCGACACCTAATAAACGCTCTAATTGACTTCTACTCTTTCCTACAATTCTAACACATTAGATTTTGTAAATTACGAGCAAAATTGTAACTAGTTCAAAATGTTTGAGTAATTAACTCACTAATGCAGATCTATATTTAAAAGTACCCTGAGTCAAGTTTAAGATGATTATGAACACTGGTTTTGACGTTATAAGTAAATTATAAAAGATTTTACTGATTTTTCCCAAATATTTCTCCTCAAACTTGAAACCAGTGGCAATATATTCACTTCAAGAACAATTCGTAGAGTAGTTGAGAGTTGCAAGAAATGAGACTATACTGACTTGGCTGCCTGGAGTAAGAGAAAAGTTGGGAAAAAGTAGGCGTACGATTAAAAGAAAGTCAAAGTGCGATGATAAAACGGGTTAAAATGAAATGAGCTTATAAAGTCCATAATAATGCCAGATTATACATACATACCCACATGTTTACATATCACTTTTCCGATTAGTGGGGAAGCTCCAAACAGAGAGAAAGAGAGAGACAGAGAGAAGCACTGTTTTTCGGAGTAAAAAACAATATTGAGGGAAAACTGAGAAACAATGGGAGTCATAACAAAATAGACTTGGTTTACAAACATAGTACTGGTAGTGGTAGTAGTAAGTAGTGCCAGTACTCTCCACTACTTTTGAACAACTACTACGACAAACTAACCAGTAGTTTTGTTCCGGATGCCAGAAATAAGCAAAAAGTCAGCAGTAGTCACTTAGTTACTTAGTTAGAGTTACTTATGTGAAAGACATTGGAGAAGGGGAGGAAGACAAAACGACGGGAACAACTCGACGTCGACAACGTCGGCATTGAGATATATTGGAGTGTTTCACCGGAAGAAACTTTTGACTTTTGGGGTTCGCTAATCGTAAGTTATAGAGTCGCCTTGTACGTATTCACAGTTTACACCAGTGCAGTTCCTCTTCCTTTCTCCCGTTTCTCTCTCTCTAAACTTTTTTCAACTCTGGGTGTAAATGACTGTCCCAGTGTAAAAGGAGTGAAATAAGTAAGTAGTCGAAACAGTTGTAACATTAGAATAGTCCGATGAGAGAGAGACTGAATAGTATATGATATTGTAGTCGAAGTTGCCAAAGAGTGGAATAAGTAAGAGAGTGAAAAGGAATCGTAGTGGAGACAGAAAAACAGTCAGAATAAGAGATAGTTACATAGTTTTCACCCGATTTGAGTTCCGTTATGGTTCTCTTTGTGGGTCCTTTCGGGCTTTCTAAATAATCTATGGATGGAAATTGTCCTCTGTGTACTTCCATCTAGATTTTCGACCCACTAGATTCATATATCCATACCACTACATTTTTAGGTGACTCAATTCTCTTCTCTTTCTCTCTCTCTCTTCTTCCATTCGTACACAAAAGGAAGTGAAAATGTTTTAGGTGTTTGGAAAATAAGTACGCGCGTACATACGTTTGTAACAGTTTGTCACAGAGTAAAAGTGCAACTTCAAAAACTCTTCTTCTACTTAACTTACATCTTCTCCTTTTCCCTATATGAACTCGCGATTAGACATATACGCGTAATATGCCATTCACATTTTACATGTGACCATTCATCCCCTATAAGCAGAAAGTCAACTATTTCTTAACTAAAACATACACACTACTTATTTTTTTCCATAGAAAATATACCTCTCTCGACAATGGAGTCCAACCGAGAGAAAATGTTTAAATAGACAAAGGAGTACACACTCTCAGACCAGCAGAATTGAATATATCGTCCATTCGTTTTCTTTGTTCACACAAGTTTTTAAAGCTTATGCTCAAGTTGAATATGCAGAGAAAACATTTAGGACTTTTAGTTACATACTTGGACAATGAATGGGCCTCAAGTTAGTGAAACTGTGTCTCTTTTTACACCAAACATGCATTTGGCACTTACTTCATACATCTACCCTTCCACCAATATTACTACCACTCCAAAAGCAACAACAATGCATGCAGTTACAGTTTCACTTAGATCGGAATGTAACGCCAAAGAAGAGGAAGTGGCAGAGGTATATCCCGTTTTGTCATGACTAAATGTAAATGTATGTATGCAGTACACATCCAGCAAGATATTTATAAGGGTGGGTGGAAGAAACTACTGCAAAAATTTAGTCATTCACTTAACTCTCACTCTGTCTCTCTCTCTCTCTAGTGTGCAGAACCTAATTCTAAAGACATTCTTTTTTCATTTTTTCTTCTCGTCTTTATCTGTCTCTCTTTACGAAGTGTTAAGCAAGTATTTTGGCAGTTGCACATAGTGTGTGATCTTTGCTACTCCTCTCCTCCTCCTCAACTTTATTCACTTGCTCGTCTGGCTAGCGATGATGATGGTAAAGTTGAAGCTGAAAGTGTAGTTTGGTTGGAAATAGCAAGTTTATTATTATCCGTTGGAAAAAACGTTTTCACCAGTTAGTTTTTTACAAAGAGAAAGTGAGCAAGTGTGTATGTGTGCTGTCCGAATGACAATAAAGTTAAAGTTGAATACTACGTAGAAAACAAATAATATTATTATGCAACCTAGTTAGCAGTAGCAACCCATTTTCCATCTCTCTCTCTTGCTACTTTTGTTAGAGAGGAGGTTCCAAAAGTGCCAAGTTTCATGGCAACCTCAAGTCAATAATTTCTTACCTTGATGGCACTACATCTTCCACTCGAGATACTTAACATCAGATAATTATAAGTAAATGCAGGAAAAACAATGTAAACTGCAATCCTTTTAGTGATTACATTTTTATGGTGTTTTGTACCTAAGCCTTATCGTATCGCTAACTACTTAATTTACAGTGCTAAATAAATAACAAGGGAGATTTTAACCAAGTTGTAGGCAGTTATTATGAGTCACTCTATTATTTCAATTGAATTGTGAATTTGGGATTCATGTATCTACATTTATTTGTTTATTAGATGTAGGCTGGGGCGACGTGCTAAAAATATTTATGGCGACGGTGGTGGTGAGCATTAGCAAGTGCCTGCTAAGTGTTTCTCACACAAATCCTCTTTGTCTCGGTGAGGCGTAAGGTCTGATTACAGCATCTCACGAGCAAGATACTTATCTTGTTTCATGAAAGATATATATCTACTTACACTTCATATGCATATCATTTATTTCAAGTTGTGAATATCTTCAGAGTTCGTGGTTAATTCATAAGAAACTCGTGTAATTTAGTAGATTCCAACACTATTCAAATTTCTTCTTTGGGGAATGACACAAAAAGTCAATGTTGCCCATTATGAGATTTCCTCAATTGTTTACAAAGGCAAGCATGAGGGTAAAACATTTTAAAAGATTCTCTGAATATCAAGATGAAATAAAAGGGGATCTAAGTGTGTAAATAACTTTCCGAAACGATGCGATATTAAAATACAAAAGAAGTTTGCTTTTTGCTTCACAATTACTGTAATTACTTGTGCCAATACATATGGGGGTATTGAACTAAAAAAGCAGAAGGAGAACCCCTTTAATTTAAAGAGAAACGTATTTTAATTATGTCTTGTGAAGAAAGCAGTCGTATTGAATACCAATCCAATCATTCCTATTTTTCTCTTCAAAAATGTTGCCTGTGTTCCTACAAGATAGCTTATCTCACATTGACGGAGTAATTAATGCAAATAATGCTCATCCTTTTTCAATTTTTTACTTTAATTAACTTTTAGTAGTTATACAGTTCAACAAGCGATTTCCTAATTACAATTAGCAGTTAATCAGCATTCTTGATATTCGCATGTGAGAAGCCTGAGTGAACTCAGCATTCAAGTGTGCGTGCAGCTCATTCACGCATGATAATCATTACTTCATTACATGTACACGTGCGTTGCTCAAAAAAGTAATTTCGAAGCTTTCTTCTGATGTGATAATAGAAATCTTTCTTCTAATAGAATATGGAGGAGTCCTCATACGTGCCCAACTCCATCCCACCATCCCTTGTTGTGTTTTCCCAAGCGGGATATGGTGACACAATACGAATGCAACGACCCTTTGGATCCCAGGTACATTATTCTGTGTTTTTAAAATTGTTTAATTGTAATTATGTGAATATACATTATTGAATTTGTTTTGTGATGTTTATTGCGTAAACAGCAACAAATCAGTGTCCGTTTTTTTAAACAAAAAATTTCTCGGCATTATTCCGCATGTGTTAAGAATATGGGTTACACAAAGATTGTCAAAAGTTAGCTCTACTCATTTCATACAAGCATATTATAGACTTTATTCACCGTGTTAGAAGCTGATTGTACAATTTGATATTATTATTTTGTTGAATTTCCTTTCTAATCCTCTCCCCAGAAAACTTGCCTCTTTCATCTTTTGTCACATTCCCGTGTTCACTTCATTGCAGTCAACTATTTTCACTTGACTCTAGTGGATCTCTTTGTTCTTCCCGTCGTCATTTTCTCATTTATTGAGTGTGAGGAGGAGGATGCCCCTATACAGATATATATAGGTTTTGACTGAAGAGGAGAATGGGAGAAAAGAGTTGTAACATCCCCACATATTATGTACTCCACACTAACTCACATGTCATGCGGAGCGGAGAAAGAGGAGGAAGTATGTATGGAAGTGCTTTTTAGAATAAGAAGAGGAGCAAAAGTGGAAGTGTTTCTTTTGTTATTGTCATCCTCCCCGGTATCTTTGTCTTTTTTCTCGCTACTAATATCTCTCCCCCTTTCTCTCTTCTCTATTGTTTCACAAGAAGGAAATAATGAAAATTACTGGTAAAGTAACTAGTTTACATTACATGTATTCCTCTAGTAAAATGTAGGTGTGGTTGTATAGGAGTATTAATGTGGCGGTGGTGATGGTATGGCAGGCATAATAATCATAAGAATAACTTTGCTCTCTTTCTTTCTCTCTCTCTCCGTGTCCGCGTGTATTATCACTATAGCAAGGTAAGAATTTCGATTTACTTCAAAAAGTACGACACTTTAAGAGCAAGTTAGTGCTTCCTTACTTAAGCATTAATTAAAACCCTCTCTCTAATAATGTTGAATATAGTTACGCCATGGGATACGTAAGCTGTCGCATGGTATCATGAACTCAAGTTTCTTTTTACACGACACGCTTGCCAGGTTCAAGTTCTTTATTTCCTTGGATAGATGCGTACATCACCGAAAGGGTGAGGTGGCGGCGGATGGTGGTTGTTGTAGTGGTGGTGCGGTGATCATGATGATACGGTGGTAAAAGGAACTGGTGGCATGCTACTGGTTTCGTAGTTTGGTGCTGTACTACTCACTACAGAATCTTTTCTTGTCAGACCCACTGTTTTATATGTTTCTTGTGCTTTTACCAAAAAGCCATTCACAGAAAAACGACAAGAATATCGAGAGAGACAGAGAGAAAGTGAGGTGGAATGTGAGCTGTGTTTTATAATGCCTCTTATTCGTCCTCTTTTCCAGCTCTCTATAATTCGGTAAGAGGAAAGGGAGAAAAATGTATGTAGAAAAAAAAAAGAAATAGTGAGCACTCTGGTGACAGCTAGTCTTTACACTAATTGCCTCATAATCCGGAGCTCTCAAGTGATATTATTGTGTCGACAAAAGACTCATGTTATGACCATGTAGCTCACTCAAGAAAAGCCATGCATACCAATCCAACATCTTGAATGGTTTTTAGCTTTTGGGCACGACACCGTAGCTTTATGTACGCTCATATAATATGAAGAACGAATAATACGGCATAATATGCTGTACGTTAAAAAAGAAGTGTTAGTTACATCTCTCCTTTTTGGTGTTCCACCAACGTATACTACGCAGACTGTGAACCCTGCGTTGTTATAACCAATATTTATGCCAATAATCTTCTTACAAGGTTGTGATATTAAAACTTGCGTAGCATTCTCATTTGAATTCCATAAGTAGGCATGTATTCCCTTGAGGAAACTTGATACATGATGAGGATGGGAAATAGCAGAAATAGTAATTGACCATCACGAGTGCTATATTAAGCACACATAATATTGACTACTTTAATGCATAAAATAAATACGATACATGTTTTACATGAACACACGATCTCCTCTCTTGTACATAAGTTCTCTTCCCAATTTACTTGAGCATCTACATGGTGTAATGGATGGCTTTTGGAAGCTTTTGCAAGCTCCATTGGAATACATTCAGAAAAGATAGTCTAATAAATTGACTTATTCATCGTTGCGGATGTTCAAAGAGGAAAGGGGCTGAGAAAAAAAGTTAAATTGTTTACCACAGCCTTTCATAGCAAACCTCAAGGTATTTTTAATGTACCGTATAATATGCGACCAGCTTAAAATTCTGGCAGTTATCACTGCTAATAAACAGTAGCATCTTTTTTATTTACGCCCTGTGTAGGATTTAGGACGACCAGTATTAGGTCCACTACTAGAAAATGCTACCGCTGCTTTACCTCTTCCTCCTGCATTCTTCTAGCTCAAGACATTATTTTGTATTTTTGTCACGTACGTAAAAAGCATAATAATCGTTATTGAAACGGTACACGTTCCAATTCGTATGGAATTTGAGGAGTCAGAACTTCATGATAATTTTTCTGCAGTAGTAGAAATGTGAAACTGTCATGGTTACAACAGTTATAGCGTAGATTTCAGGAAGCATTTTGGGGGTGTAAAATATCATTAAAAATACACGGTGAGATAGATTGATCATCATAAACAATTACTATCCGAGTGGTATGTAGTATTTCATATTTGTAGTCAAATGTAGACATACATATCCCTATCCTTATGAAATATTCAAGGTTAGGTGAAATAAAACTGAGAATATTCCTATTCACATGCTTAACTCTTAGCTTCTCCCTTTTTAATTCATCTTGAGTGTTTTTGCCTGACGGGTGTTGGAAATCTGTTATTGTTTGCTCAAGAGGAGTTCACATGTCACTCATTTCACACTTTGTATGAACAAAACCGTTTGAATGGATTAGCACGATTGGCTTAGAAGGGGTTGTGTTCACCCCACTTATCGCAGCGAATAATAAAAAGTATCATTCATCCAGTTGTGACTTTTAGATTGACATGCCTCAAGTTGATCTTTTGTGATCCATTTATGATTATGTTTAAAAATATGTATTTTTGTGTTGCTGTCAAAGGATGGGAAAGATTTGAACCTGACAAATTTGTCCCCTTCATCATTTGGACTTCGTCATATGGAGTCATATGGAGGACTGCCGACTCAGCTAGTTCATTTACAAAACCCATTTCTTCACCCTGCTTTAGAAGCTCGCTTACCATTCGGGAGCACTGGAGCATTTCGACCGGTGGTCACATCATCCACGTCCTCCACACCAACATCCACATCATCTGCTGATGAAAGGATAAGCGTAAAGGGACTATCATCCGCTTTCACAGCTGCAAACCTTGTCAACAATCGACGGAAGCTAGACTCCATTGTTGAGAGTGTCATTGAGCAACAGCATCATCAGAGTGGGCGCTCTCGTGGTCCTGGAGGAGCCTCTGCTCCATCTCAGTCCCAACAAAATGATCAAAATGCATACTCACAACAAGCTAGTGCAAGTGCTGCTGGTGTTATTAATTTGGACAAGTCGACTTCTTCGGCTTCTTCAGCAGGTTTCATGAATGGGGGCCAGTCAAGACACAGATCGTCTTCACCATCAAACATAAATGTGCATGTGCCCAACAGCTCCCCTTCAGTTAAACAAGAGGAGCGAGATCGTGATCGGGCTGATGATTGTGCTGGGGATGATAGGGATGGAAACGGTACACCAAACTCGGATGTCACGGAAAGGTCTACGCCAGAAGACACACATCCTTCGAAAAGTAAGAAATAAGTTAATTCTTTTGCCATTCACGCGCTCGCCATCATCATCAGATCATGGTCACACTCGTGCATACTTGCTTGCATATAATATGTATTCCTGTAAAACATGTAGCTGAGAGACACGTTTGACCTTCGTTTATGCTTTTTATCTTCTGATGGCTATCGATTTCCACATTATTTCTCTCTTCCCATATGTATCGCAGTTGGATGGGCTCAGCTTTCATCCGTATATATAGCACTGATAACATTTATTCTTCTAAGTAATGAATATGGAAACAATGTCACGAACTCATAGATCGCCCCGTGGCTTCAAATTACGGCAATCAAAAAACCGTTACTAACAGTGTTAACATGTTACCAGAATATCTAATCTGAATTTAATTAAACTCTGAACTCCATTCCATTTCGAGTGCAGGTAAAGAGGCACAAATTCCTATAGGCAGTAGAGAATTTTAATTGCTCAACTTACTTTTCGAGTTCCTTTATTAATTGACTGACACAATGGCAAATAACAAGAGACATTCTTGTGTCGACTCTAACCCTTCACACATGACCTTATTGCTCCCTATATCTTCTAAATTCATGTAGCAAACATGAACGATTGTAGGGGGAAAGTTACTCACTTAGGAAGTCTGTCAACAGACAAGTTTTTTGTGGTGAAAGGAAAAATATTGAGACAAACAAGAAGAAGCACAACTGTTCGCTTGAGAGTGGGTTAAGCAATCGTGTATAGAAAGCAAGGTAAGAGATAAAGAAAAGAAGAGGCTCAGGTCAGAGCAATGCTGTTCAAATAGTTGTGCGGATTGTGGATTCTCAAATACAAGTCAACTTGACTTCACTAGTTTGCTGCTGTTTGTTCAAGTTGAATGAAATTCTCTGATAGCCCATTCATACGTATTAGTCTGTTTGTTACAAGTTACATCCAGACGCTTTTGGTATGTCGACAGCCTGTCCATTTTCCTCTTTTCCGTCACTATTTCTTTCTTCTCTCATGTCCACCGAATTGGGGACGTTGCATGGGTCGCAACAATAGTTACCTTGTAAAACGCATCTCTTTCCCTCTCTTTCACTAGCTGTGTACATAATTTCTACTCTAGTTTCTTACTAATCCATGCATTGAAAATGTACAAAGAGCAGGAGCATGCCAGCCAGAAGTACCGCAACACAATGAATGTGACTAACCAAGTACACTGAACAGAGAAGACATCTTTACAACTTAGTTAACTTTTTCCGTTTGGATCTCGTAGAACGCCTAATAGTATCAGATGACTGACTTTACTTACCAATCCGACTGTTTTTACTTGTAATCACTATAGATTCACAAGGATATACGTGTACACTCTAGTAACTTTATTTGTTGATTCCGATTTGGCTTTCCTCAGATTGAGGTACGTATTGAACACATCCCCATATACTTTATCAGCGCTAGTGTAAATCTGTAAACAGATTGTATATTTACTTGCACGTAGTGTGCAAAGATAGGCAAAAGGTACTTGCACAACTCTTCATCCCTTTTGACTTCCTATACTGATAGTGACGGGCAGAAAAACTGCAAGCGACCACCACTACTTATAACGAAACCGCTGTTGTATATAAGCCACTTGAAATCTTTAAGCACATCTGAAAAAGTCACAAGTGCTTCTATACATAATTGTCTACGTAGTAAACTATATATATGGCGATGCTGATGATGATGAGTCCGTATGTAAAAACAAAGTAGGCTAGTAGTATAGCGAAGAGGAATGAGGGATAGATAATGGAAATGAAAAGAGAAAAGTAGAGGATGTTTTCGACTGTCGGATAAAGTCCGTTGTTGATCTGACACGTAATTTCATTATCCTCGTCTTGTTCCGTTTGCCCTCTCCATAATTTTTTGTTGACTTGGGTTTCCCGTTTGCTTGCTTCCATTCGGGAAGAAGGAAAGAAATGTTCATATACTACTGGTGTACAAGTATGTATAATATTAGGGTTGAGCAGAACTAGTCGCAGTGATAGTGAGGGAGAGAGATACATGAGAAATAAATAGTGGCAAACCTTATGCTTAATGTGGATCCGTGAAACATATATTTTCGTGTTTGCTTGCCTGTACTTGGTGTATGAGATTGAATGGAATGGGTAAAAGTAGGAATAGCAAAAGTAACAACAACACTCTCAACTAAATATAAAGAAATCGGTCGTATTTTTTCTACTTTTTCTTGCTTCTTGTTTGATGCTCATACACTTAACTGACAACCATTAAGCTTACAATTGTGCTGACAGAAGTCTAGCAAGTACTCCGTCTTCCAAAAAGAGGTGCCTTTCTCTCTATCTCTCATTCACGAACCAATGTAATGCGCCAGTGTTCCTTGTACAAATAACAACAACAACTAACGGCAATAATAATACATACTAGTTAGAATTAGAGTTGTTGTGGCGATTGCCGTGGTCATAGCTCTTTTCACTGCTCCTTTCTTCTTCCACTCTGGAAATGTTTAGGAGCCTGTTGGTTTTGGTCTGTCTTGAGGGAGGATACAAGTGAGTCGTGTGAGTCTAAGAACTTTTATAAGTTATCTGGTTATATATTTTTATATTCAAAAGATGTGCATAGGCGTACATGCACATGGTATTGTGTTTTGTCATAAGACAGAAAGCTTTGTACATTCCTGCTTTCTCTTTCTCTCTCTCTCTCTTGACCCTTGTGTACGTACCATGAAGCATGTACGAATCCACACATTGAAATAAAGTTAATACAGGGCAAAGATGAACAAGTAAAACTCCCCGACAGGCTACTAAAAGAGCAACTAACAAACTGCTCAAGCCAAGAAAAATGTTTCGACTAGTGAAACATGGCAATCACGACCCATTAGCATGGTGGACATTCAGACAGACAGGCAACAAAGATGCAAGGAGGCAAGGGCAACAACATAGAATTCAGTAGAGAAACAAACATATCCACAAACCAAGACAAGTCCAAATTTGATCTGCTGGCATGGCACAAAGAACATTCTCATATTAAAAAAGCTGGAGCTAATGTAATGGTGTTTGTGTACATATACATTCGCCTCTTGAAATCATGTGTTCATCGTGGTCATTATTGCTCGTAATAGTAAGTTGGCGTTGTTGTTGTTGTTGAGAAACTATAGCATGTCTTTTGGTTGAGGGAGCATAGCAGAGGGAAAGCACTACCACACCACTCACCAGTCAAACAGTTGAAAAGAATGACCTTCTCTCACTCAACTTGTAAGACGAGAGAAAGTAAGTAATGCTAACGCAGAAGTGGCATTGCAATCATTAGGCCAAGAACAGGAATGTATCTTTTTATTGGGTTCCATCTGGCTTCAGATGTTTATATTTATAGTAACTATGAGCAACACAATTATTTCTCTCTGTATTTACAACACTCATTAAGTATATTGTACACTAAGACAGGGTGAAAGAGAGTCAGATTCAGTGAGAGCAGAGCAAAGACTAGCTAGTTTTTACCTCTACCAACCTTTATTGCTATTACTGCTACATTTATTTATTTTACCTTGACATCATATTATTAAGCTCAAGCTTATACGTTGTCTTTGTCCATGCACCAGTTCAGTTTTCACATGAAATAGACTCACGGTATAATATCTACTCAAGTGTATTTTGGCGTGGTGATGCACGCTGATTTCTTACCCCCAAAGAGCGGTTCAGGAGACAACCATTTGTTTGCAGAGGGGTGAACCTGAAAGCATTTTAAACGTTTCAATATATATAAAATGAAAGTTGCAGAAAGCATGAGTGGAGGTTAAAGTAGATGGGAGCTTAAAAAGAGAAGTAGAGAGCTCTATGGTGATTCAAGACTTGTCGGTTTAATTTCTGCCTCGTCGAGAAAATTTAGTGTTTACTGCAAAAGAGAAGGAAATGGTGGTACACCTTGTTCAGCCTTGTAGAACTCATTATTATTAACTTCAAAGAGGAGATTTCGTAAAGATACAATTAAAGCAAGTCGATTCCTACCAGTCTTACATCTTTCGCTGATACTTTTGTTCCAGATGGAAAAGTGCATGTCGTGTGTGTATCCACGAAAATAAATATTTACGAAACTGCTGAAGCCCCATGCACCACACTGTATGTAAGCGTATATAAGCGATTAGTTGCTGAAAAACATCTTTGACAATGCGTTTTTTTTTCTAATTTAATTTCAATGCGTTCCACTATATCTATTTGCATTTGATTGCCGACTGTCAGATAATGTGAAAATAGTGGTTATCCGCTTCTTGGACTCCAAATTTAAGGTACCGTAAAAGTTCATGATGCGATTCTTTTTTCACTATGTCATTCCCAAAATAGTATAATGTTGTCGTCGTCGACTTTACATTCCAACAAAATGATTTGAAGGAAACAGTGGTTTGTGCTCGGTATATGAAATTTTAATCTATCCGAAACCCGTTGTAGATAATGGATGACGAGGAGACAATCCTTGTTTCCAAAGAATACACATCTAATTAACGCTAAATGGTAACCCTTGAAGTAACCCTGTCACATTGTCAGTAGAGAATAAAAGGGGGTCATGTCATATATTTTGGCTTGATAGTCTTGCTCCAGCATAATGGTAATGGTACATCGTGGCAGTTTATGGTGACAGCCTGAAAGATAGGAAAAAATGAGGAGAAGAATATAGGATGCGGAAACCACTACGATGATGAGAGAAAAAACGGGAAGAGAAAGGAAAAGGAGAGAAATGCCAAAAAGGGGAGATTCTTATTGTTCTCCTCGAGACTGGTAACGTCTGTGTTATATTGGAGATAGATGGATGGGAAGTAATATGTGATGATGTAATAACGACTTGAAAAAGATTTGAGAGACTCTCATTTCTACTCTATCCACTCACACAGAGAGGGAAAGGGAGAAGGAAGAGGGAGCTGGCGATATTCTTTGACTTTTGCACTGCTTCCTCAAACAATATATTACACAAAAGGAACATTTTGTAATACACTTTTTGTATTTGTAGAAAGTAGACACATAAACAACTGAAATCAAAGGAACAAGTGTAGTAGCAGTTGTATTGAATGCATTCTTTGAACAAGAGACGTAGGCATATTATATGGTACATCATGGTCATCATTATGATCAGATGAGAGAGTTTGTGGAAGTGGTGTGATATCGGTAGGTTATGTTGATGGTTGATACGAGGCTTTTCAACAGTGCGAAAATGCGACTCAATGCACCGATATAGTACCAGAAGCAGATGCATGTATACCAAAGCAGTAGTGCAAAAGTAGGATGGACGTGGACAAGTAGAACCTTTTATTTTATTGCCCACAAATTGAGACAAGAAGAGGGCACATAGCACATCCGAGTACAAAGATAAGAGGAAAGTAGTACTTTCACAACCACATAGTTAGTACCATTTCAAAGTTGTAATAGCAGCTCCCAGCCACTTACGAGTTATGAGTAGATGAGGATATCAGAATTTTCATCAAGTGGTAAAATCAACAAAAATGATATTCGCAGGAAATGGATGGTTAATATAATGTGTATTTTGGGGATTACATCAAAACAGATTAGAAAAAAACTTGTGGTATATAGTTTCTTTGTTTTAAGGTGATAATTTCAGCTCTATATAGTCGATTAACAAATTTCTCTGAAGTTATGTAAAATAATATGCTGTCGTATACTTCGTATCCTACATTTTTGTAAAGTCTAATTAAAGAGGTTCAAATTTATTCGCAAGATCTTTACCACAAGAACCTTTTGTATGTGATAAAAGTACATCCTTCAATTACGGTATATATAATTTCGGTAGCCGTATTTCAGCTGATGTAGCTTGGTTTAGTCACCACATTTATACATCATCAACATTGCGCTAGTTTTTTTAAACCGTGTACCTTAATTGCATAGGAATGTTTATAATCAGCTCCATCGAAAATCTTGTGCTTAAGTAATACCATATCGATACCACACTATATTATATTTTCCAAGAATTACAACTCGTACTTAAGTATTTGCAGTGGGTACACAGAGACATGCAAAAAATGCACATGAAATCTTGTTCAACATTTTCATGGGCTCTCTTTTCTCTGCTCTTCCAACTTAACGATCCGCAAAGAGACCAATGACCAAACAAACCATGTAATATACAAGCAAGCAAAAAAAGGAAAGCAGGCAAACGGGAAAGAGAGAGAGAGAGAGAGAGGATAGCTTAAAATGTGTGTAGACCACTGGCATGCGGATGATAAATTCCAGCGGTCGCAATAATCTCGGAATGGTACATGAAATAAAAGGGACTTTGACCACAGTTATCATGGTCATATATTTATGAGAAGCACCATCGTTTTCTAGCTTGAAATGCTCATTCTTGTAATATTGTATAAATTTATGTTCTGAGAATATTGGTGGTGAGGAGACGGGTAGAAAAGCGTAGCCCTCCTGAGGACTCCTCATTCTTTCTTTCATTCTCTCTTTCTCTTTTTAGCTTCTCTGCAGAGAGTAGTTCAGTGTTGCCACTAATAATAATAGAAGTAGTAATCGTCCTCGTTGTTACTATCATCAACAGCATCATAGAGGCGAGCAGCGATATAATAACAAGTTGCAAGTCTCACATAATATAAATGAAGGTGATGATTGCATTCTACATCCACCATTTTATACATTACCCTCGATGAAAACAGTATGCCATGTCGCAGCGTTATTATGATGTTATGTGTAATATGTATGTCTGCCTGACTCTATCTCCCTCAATATAAACTAACTGGCACTCTTTTTTCTTCTTTAAATACACTGTGATATGATAACATTGCCTCTAAGCTTTTACTCTCTTCTCTGGTGATCACCATGATGATATGATAGCACCACTAGAAAGGTACGCGGCCATGGTCCTCCGAAATCACTTTTTTTTGTACTCGGAGGAAGAATACATGGCATTCATCTGGAGAGCTGTGGTGACAGCATAACATCAACTCTTTTTCTTCCTTTCATATATCTCGTTCCCTTTCACTTTAATTTTAAAGGCATTCACAAATAATATTTTGACGAATGGATGGTAGGTATATGTTTAATAATACTATTAACCTTACTTCACAGTGATGTTTTTTACTACCCAGCTACATGTATGTCCAAAAATGCACATGACATGTTATGCAGGTAATGCAGTTTTATAAAAGGAATGACACAAAGTCTTACAGTGTGTTCGGTAGCAAAATGAGATGCATATTTATAAATTTTTCATATAATATTCCAAAGGGTAGAGATACTCATTCAAAGAGCAAACATTACATCGGCAGGAGATTGCTGCTAGTGTCTAATCGTCATTGTTAAATGATTATATTTAGTACTGCTATCACCACTTATTAAACAGTTGTAACGCTGTAGAAAGGAAGAAAGCCAGAAAGAAAGAGAGAAGGATGACGGCAGTTGTAATAGTGGTAGTTTATCCGAATGGGTTGAAAGTTGAAAAGGAAGAAAGAAAAGCGTCGTGGTAGGGGTAATAGTGTGTGCATTCTTGCTAAGCTTTCATGTGGTCTTTTTTGGCGAAGTTAAACCGGTAGTAGGAGTAATAGTGATGAAGGAGAGAAAGAGAGCGAGAGCTTAGAGAAGAAAATTGTGTGTGTGTGTGGTGAAGACGGGCAAAGTCAGTAGTAGTAGTAGTAGTGAAGCCAGTATATCGTCTACTACTACGTCTACCACCAGCACCACCACACATACAACAAAAGTGGTAAAAAGCGGTAACGGGGATGGTGGTAGTTGAGGCAACTCAAATGTTGTATCAAAGAGCGTTTTATGTCAGCCACTCTTATTAAAATCCAGCTCTGATGAATGATAGTGTTTGTATAGCTCGTCTATTGCTACCGGAGGAGAAGGGGTCCTCTCTTCTCAAGTTTTCCTAACAAAATAAGAGGTTTACTTAAGAGCTCAGTACATATTATTATGTGCGTTAGCGTTATGTCACAAGGAGAGACCTCGGAATTCCGTCTTCTTTCCTTAATAACACAAAACGCTCTTTTCTCTCTCTCTCTTTCGTTCTCGTCTTATAACTCAACAAAAAGATGAAAAGCATAACATTGCAGAACATAATGTAATGTGTACAATGTCAGAAAGCTTTATTTGTGTACGTAAGTCAGAAAATATGGCTATAAGTAATGTTCAACGTGCATGGCCATCCAAAATCCAAATGTTGTGCTTTAGCATGTCCTATTTGATAGTTAGGCTGTTGTGTGTGGATGTTATATGCAGTTTGTTGTGTGTTAAGAAAGCCGCCTCACTTATTATTACTTTTACTTCACCCGGAACTGCGAACCAGTTGAAAGTATAAACGAAAATAGGAAGAAGTGAGCACTACAATACGATGACGAAACGTAACAGACGGAAAAAGATAGAAAAGAGAGAAAGAGCCGTATCAAATCTTCCGGTTGACTTTCCACTTACAGTTCACTTAAGTAAATCCCTCACTCACAGTTTGTCTATGTGAGTGTATGTGTATGTGTGGAGGAAGACACATACAGAGAGAGAAAATAGTGTGTCTTTCACAATGTTTGATGGGGAATGTTATGACATAAGAAAGAGAAGACGAGGAAAAAAGATGTATGAATGGTAGATGTATGTGTTTTTAATATAACCGGTGATAGTAGCAGCGGCGGATGAAGGTACTTCACTTGTGTAGCAATAATGTATAAAGTATTACATAGAACGACACACAAAAAACCGTATGTACTTTGTCTTCTCTATAGATTTTAAAGAGCTGAGATGTTTGTAATAGAGAATGAATGATGCGACTTAGTGAGCTTTGAGCACTCTTGGTTTCATCTCCTTTCTTTCCCTATCTCAAGCCTTTTTCCTCATCTCATATTTAAGCATATTGCACAATGGCTTTTTTGAATCTCGTTGGAAGACTTCAGAGTTCATCTTTAAATCGTGCATATAGATCTCCAGATTCAGTCTCCAACATCACCGCCGTAATAGCAACAGTAAGAAAGTTTAACTATGTGGCGAGCTATCAACAACATTTATGGTAACAACAACAACAGCAGCAGCAGCAACCTACAAGACAATGTTTAATATAAATGCAATTGCCTTGCCACCTCCATCACCACCGCACCAACACGCTGACAACCAACCGTTAACCGTTCGACGGTATTTACAACTGCCAAAACAGCAAACTCTCTCGTTTTTCTCTCGCTCTCCTCTTTATACTATTCTGCATATAATGTGTGCGTAAATAGCAAGTAAACGAATATTAAAAGTGAATGTTTTCCCTCTCTTTTTCTTTTGTGAATGCATTACTGCTCCTGAAATGACTGGATAAGTGTATGTAAAAGAAAGAGAAATCGTTTCGGTCGTTTCTTATTGCATTCTCTGTGCAGCGTCTGTTCTGGTGATACATTCTTTAAGAGAGAATGGAAAATGGGCCTCCCTCCTTTGTCGTTGCTTTCCCTTTTCGAGTAACCCAGAGCATTTTATTTGGTTATTGTCTCGAGTTTCCCCATTTGATTACAGTGTTCATAAATCCTTACTTTGACTGGTTGAATGTCTTGCATTACGCCTTACACTTCCTCTCTCTCTCTCTCTCTTTCTCTCTGTGGCCAATATCCTTTTCTAGTACTTGACTTTTTTCCAGATAATAATATGTTATACTCGATCCCTGTATAAATATATTGCCAAGCGATATTACTAAAAGGAAAAGTGAGTGGTGGATTAGATATTTATATTTTCGCTTCACTTTTTTCCAAAAGGAATGAAAAAAGCAGGGAGATTCTACTAAATACCCAACGTATCAAATAGAAAAAGCACATACCATTTTTGACATTGATGAAGGTTCGGCATCTCTTTTATTTTCTTCACTTGACAATGGAAAAGAGTCGAGGAGATCGCCATTGTTATTTCGTCGACGATATGTTTACGCTTTTTTTTTGCCTCCAAACTTATGAAATCTATTCATCCTTGCAAAGAGGATATTAATATATGTAGGTATTTTATAATATGTTCCGCCTTACTTACGGTTTTGCTAGGGGTATATTATGCATTTCTAACGGCTAAAGAAGTTGAGGGTACGTCCGACGTACTACGTCGACTGTTTTATTGCACTTTTAACGTCTCAAAGTGAGGAACGAAAGAATTTTGTAAAGTAACTTTACGTTGCTCCATTTTTGAGAGGAATGGAGGTACAATGTATTTCTGTATGGTGACATTATTATTGTCGATTCTTTACTCGAGATTTGCATAAAATCAATATGTTGCAGAGTTAAATGCTTGCGTTGAATTTTTGGTCTGTTTTACAAAATAGTAGACGGCTCAGTCAGGTATTCGTTTTACAAGTAAATAAATAAATTAGCTGCGCCTTATAGAGTTCCCTAAAGGAACTCCATCTTCTTGCATGCTACCAGTTATCTGCATTGGCTGTATTTGATAATACATGCGACTTGTATTTCTATGGTATTTTTATTAGTTTTCTTCATTTATTGATATAACATTTGGTTTGGTATTTGGGGGAGAGTAGCAATAAAAGAACAAAGATCACACAAAACTAAAAATTCTGGAAACAAGTAGAAATAGTAAAGTCTACCAAAAATAAATAAATGAGATGGTATGGGGTACATGTTAGAATTGTTACAATACAAAACAAACAGATAAGTGATTTGATACGTTACAATATGATCGTAGTAAGTAAAGCGATGATTATTCTGTTCCAGGATGATTTGACTAACAACTGAATCAATGAATTAGGTTTTATTTTCCTCTCTTTATCTCTTTCATCCCTCCATTTTTTGTATGTTGTCATCATGATGTGTCCATCCATACCATTCACTGGAGTTGCATTATGTGTGAGTGAGTGCTAGCTAACTAGGTATATTGCTTTGAGTGACTAGATGAATGAGTGAGTAATAAGTTAGTAACTTCGTCATGGTTGAAGGTTTTGAGAGAGTGGTGGTTAGTAAGTACGTGTTCTTAGTAGGGAGAGGTTGACTTTCAGCACTTTTTTCTTCTTTCTCGTCGTCCTTTTCGTTCATGTATACAGTTGCCGATTTGTTTGTGTGTGTACTTAAGGATTTTAAGCTGGTTGTACCGAATCTCATTGTCAGCTCAGTAGTAGCAGCAGAAGGCAAAGATTACATATATTAAACATGGATATGCACACTTAAAACGGATTTATTATTAGTTTTGCATTGCATTTTGAAACTGCTATGTGCTATCTACTTTTACACGCTATTAGTATAATATGCTTCTATATCTACTTGTATGAGTGAGCATAGAACGCCCTTGCTCATCTACGTAACGACCTATCCATCGCTTCAAAAATCAGTAGATCATAACATTTTTAGGAAGGAATGGTTTGAAGCTCACCAGCCAGTTACGCTATTTTATTATGCGTCACTTAATACAAGTAATGAGCTAAATATATTTTGTACACAAACACACATTGTGCATTTTGTGTGTTTGGAATTGAGTCGAATTTCTTTAATTGTGTAGTGTAACACTATAGTGCATTGACTTTATATGTGCGCTCTGTACGCAAATAATATATTATGGTACTTATGTGCTCAAAGCATAGCAGTAAGTGTGATACTTTCTTCATTTCAGTGGGCTAGCTCACGGCCTAACTCCCTAATCTCTATTTTCAAAAGTGATAATACGATACCTAGGTATATATTACTATTATGTGTATGCATTCATATGTGAGCATTTTTCCTCAAAAAGGTTTGTGCATGTGCTAGTCTTTCTATTTAAACAGCTACGGAAAACATGTATACAGAACCTTTTGAGGCTCCACTTTGAATAAAAATTAACAAAAACCTAGTCACCATCACCGCTACACACTGCTAATGTTTGCTTCGTGTATAAATGCAAAAGTCGTATACAATAAAAATAGTATCATAATAATATTGTTGTAATGATCCCTCCATCTAGTTTCAATTCAGCTCCGACAAACATGTCACATTCAATAGTAATAGAAAACCGAGTGCAAAGATTTTAGGGAGTTAGCAGCTATTCCCTTCTTTTTGCATCTTTTCATCCCTCTCTTTCATTCTTATTTGTAATCGCGTGTTCTTTGAATTCAATAAAGAGACTCTTTTAAGAATTCACACTTTTGCCTTCAGAGATTTTAATACTTTACGATTATAATATAGGTAGGCATACTTGGAATGATGCAGCATATGTATATGATATTATGTGGATATGTATTATGTGGATAATGACAGTGCTCATCGTGACTACCTACCTCCTCTTGGATTTTTATAAGCAAAGCGTTTAAAAGTCAGAGTCTTGTTAGCATTTGAGTGAGAAATCCCTAATAATTCACATTATGGTGACTTACCCATTTTTATGTCGTTGAAAGGCAATCATGGTGATTACGGTGCTAACAACGCCAAAACGATTTTGATAATGGAGATTGGAACAATACGTGCAAGGGTGAAAAGTATTTGACAAGCTGCATTATAAGGGAGGGTATACAAAAAAAAACTTCCTTGTGGTTGGCACACCTGGAAAGTCTTTCATATAGAAACGTTTCTAATAAGCTTTCCTGCTACCAGCGGACTTCCTGGTATGTATTTCGGGAAGTCTTCCAATGTAAAAAAAAATGAGCGGTTGATCTTGCTGGATTTACAGGATCGGTGTTTACAGTATGGGAATTGACTTGTAAATCTATTTTCCCTATCTATTCCTATAAAAACCGCCCTGAACATAAGCTGCCGTAATACTTGTTTCTGCTGCACCAACTGCCACCAACTGATTCATTTTTAACAACTACCCCTTTACATTAGCGCTGCAACTTGTGTAAGCTGCATCTACATTAATCTCTCCGTAATTGAATAGAGCAATCACGAAGGAGAAGGATTGACTTGACTTGAGCAAGTCATTTGGTCTGTTGAAAGGGTGAATTATTGCGATCATCTCTTTTGGTAGGGCAACGTATAATCAGATTTATTATATCAGGAATGCCTCATGCATTTCTATAGGTGCAGACGAGGATGCTATGATATGTATTCGGAAAATTCTACACAAAAACATCATTTCAATGACTATAGGAGTCTCCGTCTTCTAATGCTGCAATTCTTTAATGAGTGTGTTCAGTGGTACAACGAGTTGATAGTGGATGATTATTAAGCTCTGTCAAACCAACACCCATTCCGGACAGTGGCAGTGCTTTCTGTTGAAACTTTTTTATGCACACAAATCCAAAGAAAATGAGAGGAAGGAGGACGTCGAAACTGCTTAATTTCCTTTACAACTCATCAGAGGAAGGCGCTCCCTCCCTATAAAATATTCTCCTAATTAATTAGTCAATTAGCTTTTGTGTAGAAAGAAAAGCATGATAGTGAGATAAAATCTGTCGAAACGTCTTTAAATTGACAATATCGTTTGGCCAAATGTCTGCTGCTCCGTCAGTTCCATTGTAGCTTGTCTGTCACGTTTGTATGTTTTAACTTTTATTTGCGATGTTTCTTAATGCTTACAAGAACGCTCATGGTAGTAACCCTTATGCGATTGTAATGCTTTAGGCCAAATTGTTTTGAATGCATGATTTTCATCTCGAAATGCACTTGACGGATTCCACTGAAATTCACCCACGACATATTTTTCATACTCATGAAGAAAGTTGAATAAAAGTAAAGTGTAATCGGACTTGAAAAAAATATAAAATATCCTTGATGCAAGTTACAACCGATGACCCCCCGCTATGCGGATAGAAAGTAATAGTTTTTATTTACAAAATTTGTCTCTAAATTGCTAAATAATAGCAATTCTGACTACATATTTGCAAGATAAAAAGATTCCACATAAAAAATAATATAATCGCACAGTCTAATATCAACTAAATGTTATGCTATCATTGGTTTTGAGGTCCAAAATATGGAAAGAAATTCAATTAAGTTATTTCAACATTTAAAACATTTATCTTTTTTAGTACGGACGAATCTCTCATAGTAAGAATTCAGTTCAGAGCATTTTAAATATCAAAACGAGTTATACAACCTAAACGGTAGAAAGATTACGATTATGGAAAATCCAAAGTAAACAAATGGGTAATTTACTCTGTTTGCTTAATATTCTGCTAAACTCTATATAATAAGTATATGTAACAGTTTGGGATTCTCAGAGCTAAAGCAGCACATATTCACTGAGATAACACAGTAGTATTAAAGCTTTACGTAGATTATCTTGCTTGTCTTCAGTCCTGTCAGAATGGACATTTTCATCCTTAATATTATATTGATACATTCGTTATGTCGATTAAAGCGAAAACGTTTTCCTGTTCCCTTATGTATAGCTGTAACTACCAATAAGAGCTGAACACAGCTATGTTGATGAACATTTTACTTGTACAATGTTTACTTAATTGTGAAGAAACAAAACAAATAACAGAAATTAGAATATGCAGGACATGAAAATTTTTGGAGAGCAAGGGAGCAATGTTCCCGTAAAACTTTTGCCAAAATACGGTAGCATAACCCTAAAATCCTGAATTGTTGGGGTATCCGTTTTATTTACTCACCAGGGATTTTCTCCAAAAATATAGGAAATTTCTGGGATTTTAACGCTTTACCATGGATTCAGAGTTGGAGTATGGAAATGTTCACCAGGAATCTTTTTGGTTGAAGATGGATGACAAATTTTCTGCTCCCGGGACATTTGTGAGAATTTCCATGTCCGGAAAAATCCCTTTCAATTTAAATCATTGCTAGGTTTAAGATACACATAAAGCATATTTTTATGTGTAGCTTTATTTTTATTAATATTAATTATGAGTAGTGCTACAAAGGATTATGAAAAGTGAAACAAACATTGAATATTAAAGCTTGATTTTCATATCATCTGTAAAGAGCTTCACAGAATGAGTATCTCGGTGCATGTTTACTCGTACGTATGGTATTTCTTTCAGCAATCTTTCAGTATGCTGGCTTTTTTCCGCGTTGCTCGTTTCCGTCTTCACTCATAGTATTTCTGGAATCATCAACTGCAAATAATAATATGCGTTTGAGTAACATAAATCATTTCTTGTGAGCATAAGTAACACTTATTGCTAAGGACGGATAAAGATAATAAATAAGTGGGACAACTGCAGAGGGAATATAAAAACCACCAGATAAAAGCTCTACAATCTTCCATGTATTTAGGTAAATGCTAAATTCGATTCCGAAAGGGAAGAAATAAACGTCGGCTGCATGCATCCGGTAGTTCACCGATCCAAATGATGTAGAATCGAATGAAAGTGTTTATAACAAAAAGAATTCTGTGGATGACTCGACTCATTCAGAAAGAGTAAAAAACTAATAATTTTATGATAAATGGTGTGTTTTGAAACCCGTTTCTGGTGAAACAGTTTATGTATAAATAGTCTTCATCCGATACATAAATTAAACAAGCATACATTTCCTAACCTCATATACACACCGTTTTGTTTGTGTAAATCAATGAGGTGGAAATTGCCTTCTCCTTTATGACAATATTACATAGCACGTCATATACATTTCGTCAAATTTCCTAGAATCTATTAACATTTAATCTTGTCATGCTGATGAGTACAATTACGTTTTTACTGAATTGTCTCCTTCGAGTACATATTGTTTGGTTTATTACAATTGTAGATTTTTTTCAATTCATATACCATAGTTTATAAATAATATGCAATTACATGCATAGAATATAACTGTGATACCGAAGAAGAAATGAAGTAGAACACTAGCAGTCACTTGCAATATCCACCTTGTGTTATCATTGCAATTTTTCTGTGTTACGGGATAGCCGATTAGATAAGGAGTAAAAATGCGATGGAACTAGCGATTTAGAGTCCAATTGACGTATTACACGCAAAATAGTCTCGATAAGTAGAACGACTTACTGAATAATGCTACGTAAACATAAATCCTCGTCCAAACGTAATAAATATAAATATACGTCCCATTGTTTTCATTGACTAATACTGTTGTCTGGGGAGTCACTGTTTCCTTTCCAAATGTTGCAGTTATCATACCATTATGCTCATATAATACTACCTCATCGACACTGGGAATAATAGCAACAACCGTGGAGAGATTATGGGATGTTAGTTGAGTAACAACAGTTATTTTGTAATGGTTATTTCGGGGACACATCATTATCATACTCATTATTACTATCATCAACACTGCGAGCAACGAGACATGCCTAACAGCAGTGCAATCCCCGGATTGTATTGTCGCAGTTTGTTAGGGACACAGAAGGAAACATGAAATTATTGTTGTCAACAAAAATGTTACATTAATTTAATATTGTGAAATTCTACATGCATATAAATGTACATACATATTCTATTGTAACTTTGCCCAGATTTTTTCCTCTCTCAGTTTTCAGTTGTTTATTCATTCATCCCTCTGCTTGTGCGTATATAATGTAAAGGGATCACTTTATGAGTGCCCAGATGGTCTTTTCTGTTGTTTGAGGTACATTTTTTTCTCTTTTCAAAATGCCCCTCACACTACTCTCTCCATCTCTCCGTTTCCCTTTCACTTTTCCTCGATGTGGAATAATAAGTGCCTTTTTTGCTCTTTTACTAGCTGCCTTTAAAAGAATAAAAGTGTATTTTTCATAATCTATACCGAAACTGACTAACTAAACTTAATAAATACACAAAGTGTGAAGAGTTTGTAACCACAAACCAGAGTACGACCATCCATACCACCATATCGTTCTCGGGATCATTTTTCTCATGAGAGTATCTGAATAGACAGCAGACGTTGTTACTATCAACACCGCCAACAGTTACCATCATCATCATCATTAAGAATTTTTCGCCTGTTTTAGTTGTCATCAAATAGAGAAATTACTGCTACTGTACACTGTAAATACCCTTTCCGCTTATACCATGTCTTCTCTTGTTTTGGACAGGGCCATAAATACAGGGTGTTTAGTGTGGATAGGGCTAACTTTTTAACTAAATCTATGCAATATACATACAATTATATGGTTTGAAAAATGAGTCTCATGTGAACACAGAATGATCGCGGAGTTAGGTATGCCAACTCTGTCAACCAACATGGAGAAGCCATGCAATTACTTGTGTTATATTTTTAAATCTCTTGGATAGGAGGAAAGAGAACGAGTGAATGAATGAGAAACGGAAGGAACAAGGAAGGAAGAAGCTCACTCATGAAGAAGGTCTCCTCTCGTTTCGGCATCCGTATTCCTAATGCATATTAGATGCTCTTTGCACCCTCGAGATCGAGACAAGGAGCATCAGTTTTTCTTCTTTTTCTCCTCTTCTAATTTTCACTGTTTTTTACTTTCATTTGATGCATTTATATGCGACTCGTCTAGTGGCTGGAGAAAAAGCGGTGCATATTTTTTAAACAAACAGAACTTCAACAACACGCACTCATCTCAAGTCTCAAGGAGTATATTGAAACTTGGAAAAGAAGGGATATACTTATGTATGAATTGAATAAGATGATATGGATACCAGACAGATATATATCCCGTTTATGCATTTGTAATGGCAAGGAATGCTAGTAACGAATTAACACTATCTCTGGAAAGACTTTAAGAGAGATATAAAAAAGTGGGACTTTCATTATGTTTTATTTGTAGTGGCAACTTGTGAAGCGACGGCACGTCGGTTTCTACAAGATTTGATTGCATGTTTACTGCAGTCGTTTTAAAACTTAATTTTTTTATTTATGCAGATGCCAAGCTACCTTTTCATTAGTCTTATGGCCTTAAAATTGTATTGAGGTGGGTGCTTTTTGCCGATGTTCTTGAGCAGTCGTTACTCCTGTTAACGAAGTTTTTGAAAGCGTAGAGACGAAAAAGGCTTGGTTAATATGTTGTCTTAAATGATTTTTATCTCTGCGCATAAACATGATAGAAAAGTTTTAAAGTTATATAAAGTGTGAAAAAAGGATACTATACAGCTAAGATTACGGCATACCGCCACCAGGTTTGTAGGGCTTAACAAGATGCAATTTGTCAGAACAAATGGATGATTCGAGGGTGGAAACAAGTTAAGGAAAGAACAAAATATGACAAGAGAAGAAGGAAGCATTTATCTTTGCATATATTTTGTTGCTGTGCCATATGTCTTTCTTATCGAGTACCTTTGGAATGTATGCTCACTGGCAACCATTTATCTTACTGACTTCCTTGTAAGCTTGATTTTTCTCATAGCTACTACTAACGATATACATGTATTTCATGCGATACACCATTTAGAAGAACAAGTTCAAATTTGTAATTCAATTGTAGGTATTTTTCATGCAGAAAAGGCTCAGGTTTTTAATTGTATAGTTTACATGTTTAGCTGCAAAAATTAGTTTCAAGTATTTAATGGGTTTCTCATCAGTAAATCGAAACATAGCCACTACGGTCCATAATAATTTTACTCCAGTCCGTGTAAAATAGCCGTGTCAAAAATTCCACAACAGCAGTGGTAAACCATATGTCACACAGTAAATAAAACCCTGGAACAAGGGTCCATAATATATTTCCTGACTATGGGAGTCCTCTTCCTCATATTGTTCTTCAATGGAGGCGAGTGAATCCACATTTTAGCTTGTAACATGTTTCCTGATTAATGAACCAGAGCTGTACACTAATGGGAATTTTTGGACGAAGCCCGATTACATGAAACGTGACAAAATGTTACCACGGATTTATTATGAGAGAAACGTTACTCTAACGACTGGATGTCCACGCTCATCGTCATCATCATCTTGGAAATAAATTCCATTGCATAAATGCATGTATATTTATGTCATGTATCTGTATCTTTCGCATTCATGCATGTTTTATGCGATTCAATAACCAGCCCTATGCACACATCATAACATGTTTTAAAGAGGGATCATCCCTTTGGAAAAAAACACAGTTTCACATTGCTTAAACTTCTACTATGCTACTACATCAAAATATCTGTGGTATATTTAATGTACTAGTGAGTATAACTGGAATACATCAATAAAGCGCAGCAGAAAAAAATCTGAGGATGCAGTTCCTGGTCACGACGGAATCATTTGGGGTAACCTGCAACTGTTTCCCCAATCTGAACATCTTGTTGTGGTAATATTGGTAGAGCTGCTTTGTTGCGAGGGTGTATGTGTGCAGAGTCTTTGAGTGAAGAGCAAGTGGATGAGACAAGTTGGGAATGCAATCGTTATGTTGCTGCTGCTGCTCTTGATCGTTCCTCTCACTTTAAAACTATTCACACACAGCACGTAGCAAAATGGGACGATGGGTAAATGGGACTGATGAAAGCATCCATGTGCGTGTCTTCAATTTTTTGGAAGAAGTGGTTGGAAGAGAAGGGCTGCTTTTTACCCTTGTTCTGCTATCTAGCTCAAACATTGTTTTATACATTATGACTTTCGCATCTTCCACATATAATGGTCTACATTTGTTCTCCGCCTCGGAAGACTCACTTTAACCGACTTGCTGTGGAGAGAGAGAGATAGAGGTTCAGTTGTCAGAGTTTACAATATATACAAGTCACGACTCATCTTGTTACTTGGAAATGTGGTGCGAGTTGTTTGCAATCTGTGGTCTACATCAAGGTATATAATACATACATAAATATCTGTCTTCTTCACTCTCAGAAAATCTATGTCTCTTGTCTTCTTCTGCTTTTGGTTTTATCTTATTGTCCGTCCGCGTCATCATAATCATCAGCCAAATCGTCAGCTACTTTCTTTTTACTGAAGAAAAGATTGTTGATGGTGATGGTTTGGTAGTGGTGATGGTCGCGATGTAAAAAAAAGCAAATGATTGTGATGATATAGCCTCAGCAGAGTAGTATTAGGATGAAGAAGCGTGAAGAAGAAAGGCAGCACCTAAACGTAGTGTTCGACTTGGATGACTTGAGTGAGAGTTGTTTCATCATAGATCTGCTGATGTACAACAACTGAAGCTCAAGCCCTTTTAGAGTTTAGCAAATGACGCGTGATTGTGGCTTCTGTGGTGCAGCATATGGTGCAAATGAGAGTTGAGCTTTTTGCTCTTCACTTGGTTCGACTACCACTCTAACTTCTACTCACAACACATCCTTGTAGGCGCACACACTACCATTTAAAGATAGTCACTTTGCTGCCAAAATTGGCGCTGCCACTACAATATCAAGGGTATATAAACATTTATTATTATATACATAAACACTTATAGCGTTACTTTACACTTTCAAGATTTCCTTGGTTTTATTTGTTACCCCGCCATAGTTAGTCTATAGTTGTGGATGTACTTGTGTGCATGTAACTTTAGTGCAACTGTTACCCGTTAAGCTATTTCGGTTACACTTGTTGTTAAAATCGAGAAAGGCAGTATACATTATATAAAGAGAGCGAGGGCAGAGAGAACAGGAGTTATAATTTTGTACAAAGATAAACTATCTGCCGGCTTCAAAGAGCATTCCCTTAAGTACTTGCTTACATGCTGATGCCTATATCCATTAAGTCATACGATATGGCTTACTCCTACCATCATCATGACAAGGGTATATTAAATTTCTGTGGAAAGAAATCAGCGCTGCTCAGTTCCTTCCTGGGTTAAACTCCTGTCTCCTCGTCGAGGTTTAATGTTTCTGTTTACATTCCTACTTAATAATAAGTGATGCTTGACCGATAAGATACGGTGGTGCAGTTTAAATTGCTTTTTTTCTTTTTTGGTCCACCGGAATTTCTGCGCAAGGTAAACTATTTATTTCATTGCGCTCTTTGCCAATTCAAACACAGATAATGTAAAATGCATTAAAAACCAATTCACATGTGCATAAATGTAAGCATATCAGTATTTGTCCGTATAAAATTAATTAATATTTAATGTCACCATTTCAAACCGCTTATACATCTTTATACAGTCATTTGATATCACATGATAGAGTTCACTTGCTAATGGCAATAATTTCTTCATTCATTTTGGATTAAACGACTCATTTTGAAGGAAGCCGATCCTATTCAGACAAAAATGGTTTAACAATTTTGACAAAGTACATTTTTTACAAAAGAATATATCGCCGTCTCTATTTTGTTGCGCGTGGTGTTTTTCAAGTTTTCAATTCCTTCATTTCACTAGCCAGACGATGACTTGCAGAATGCCAGCAAAGCAATATTGAGTATTCTAAAATGTAACTTTTGTTTGAGGGGCCTGGTGTAATGTAAGCTGTGCTAATCATCCTGTCGCACCACCACCACTACTACTGTACCGTCCCTTTTACCACATCCAATCTATTCAGGAAAGCTCTTGTGGCAAAAAAAGAGAGAATTTTCGACATGTAATCCCTGGCAACATTTCTCGTTTCTGGTTCATAATAAAATAATTTCCAATTCAGTCGTCCTACATGCATACTCGCTTTGTGTGTCAGAAAATAATGGTGTATGATATTATACTACTTGTGCATCTTCCTTCAATGCGTGTGTGTGCACAGGACATATGAGCTTTTTTTGGGACAATAGAGTGTGGACTGTCGACAGATTTATTAGCTGTCATTTACGAGAAAAGTTTTCTCTTGCATGATGAAATTCACATTAAGCAGTCATTGTCCTATAAACTTACCGCTCAAGCTGACTCTGAGTGAATACTATTATTATTGCGTCATACCCACACATTAGACTATCGCGCAACATGCAAGATACAAATGGATTAGCACAGTCTGTAACTTATAGTCTTATGGTTTATATCACACTGACCACTAGGGCCGTTTTTGTTAGATACAAACAAAATTGAAAATCTTTAACAACCAGAAAAGCTGTTGACGTGTGTTTATAAGTTGTACTTCTGCTGTGACAAGCTATGGCAGGACATTTATACGCGTTCATGCTGACATTCATTGTCCCATTGCAGCATCAATGAGCTCTTGAGACTCAAAATTAATTGAACTTCTCAAAAACTATAATGAAATTAAATATATTCTGTTGATAAGTATCAAAGAATTTCATAGAAATGTAGTTTGTCGCGTATGACACAGCAACAAATGCATGGCACATTTCCCACAAATGATTTATATCAGGATGAATTTCTACAGTACAGTACTTTCATTTAAGGCTACTGTACCAGATTTGTCAAAACTATAAGGAGTTTGGAGAATTCATCTAAAAACTAAAGCCTTGAGTAATTAGAAAATATTTTAAAAGTATACCGTTTAGCCCAACAGATACGGACATGAAGATTAGCTTCTCAAATATCTGCAGAAGTAAGAAAAAGCCAGAAAGGGCAGAAGTCGAACTCTGAGACAATTTGTGGTAAACAAAAGAGTAACAAAAGTGTTTAAAAAAATAAGAGATTCTAAGAGAAGATTTACTGTTTGTAAAGTTTGTCATCTAAAGACATTCCCCCTCGAAGATACCACACCAAATCTTAAACTGTAGACTGGCAAGGATAAAAATTGTTCTCGATAGATTTTTTCGTGAAGCACACAAGATTGGCAATGTCATTGTCTTTGGAAACTTTTTCTTGCATCGTTTTTTAAATTAATTTTACATGGATGTACTTTATTATACTTAATATAATGCAACATCTGAGCCGCTATTATTACAAGCATTCATCATCAAAGCATAATCATATGATTATATTAGTTATCCAATTCCCACGATTATTATTAAAAACACTCGAGAATGAAAATTTGATTTCATTTTCCTAAAACGAAATTACAAGAAGCAATTTTTCGTGCACTATTATGAAGAAAATAGTTATGCGATATTATGCTCATATTAGAACTTGTTCATTTACAAACATTTGCATCATAGGTTGGATGCAATATCGAGCAGCGTGAAGTAATGCAGCATTTGACAGTAAAGCAAAGTGATTGAACAAATAACGGATAGGGAAGACGATTAAGCTTTTATCCGTGTGTGATGATGGCATCCCTTTTTTAAATAAATTCTTTCAGGATAACATTGAAATTGTTCGCAAGAAAAATGTTACGCCAAGTCATTTATCTTTACTACGAGTTTCCCATCAATTACGTTGGCAACAGAGCATATACGCGTAGAAGACGAAAGGAGGAAGATCATCGTTGTCAATGCATACTTTGCCACTGTTCGTAAATTGAAGTATCAACTCTTGTCGTTTACCTCTTAAATACCCAATATCTATGCTTGCATGCACACTCAACTCTAAGCCGGGCTCCTCACATGAAAAGAAGAAAAGAGTGATGAAGATAAAATGAGGCGATTTTTAAAGCAATAAGATTCCAAAATGCCTTCCCTTTTCTTTCAGCAAAAGCATTTAGTGTGAAGCATATCTATGCAAAGTAAAACCATGATGATGGGAAACGTAGATAAGATAAAAATTGCTGTAAACTGTAGCCCTCTTGCTTGCACCATAAAGGCATATGTGTACAGACATAAAATATTTGCATGCTTTCAACATAATTCTAACACTCCCACCGAAAACAAGTGTTGTTGACTCATTTGAGTTGAGAAACATGATTCGAAGTTGTCGACACCTCGTCAGTTTGGAACAAGGAGCAATTACTCATGCGAGGGTACGAAACTGTGTGGTAGTGAGATAGTAACTTTGTCAGAGTGTGGTAACCAGAATGGGGCTTCCTTATAAAAAATAAACTATCACAATGAAGAAAAGAACACAGCTTTCACATCAATACTTTCCACACAACCACAGCTTATACATGTATTCATACAGATAAAGATCATTTTAGGCATATATACGCGAGGTGAGTAAAGGAGTGGAGATGATTATGAAAAGGGGGGAAGTTGAGATAGATTCACCACCACTGCACACCACCCCGTGCCACTTCTTGCTCCTCATCCTACATCCAATATACGAGAATCCTAAGTTGCAAGATTGTCGAAGAATGGATTTTAGATTTTCAACTCCAGGTTTAACTGCGGCTGAAGCAGGCTGTTGAGAAAAAATGTGTTATTTATATGCATGCATGTATATTATTATCATCACCACTATCATCATATTATTATCATGATCATCGTCATCCTTCTCATCTCCTATTTTAAAGTAATGTAAAACGCTGTGGATGTGCAACAACAAAATACGATGTAAGACAAGCTCTTCTACTGTAGTAGGTTTTATTATTATTACTACCGTTTTATAAAACTGTTAGCTGTAACAGTAGTGGTGAGGTTGTTGGTACAAGGTACGATGATGTGGTAGCGGTGGTGGTAAAGTGCTCGACTACTCTGTCGACAAGAATAAACAGTGTTTAAAAGGTTATATGGCATGTTCTCAAAATGAAATTCCTTTGATATTGCATTTTCACGAAAGAGATGGAGGCATAAAAAAGGGCCAATGAAGGATTTTGAACCACCAGCAAAATGTGCGTACCACTTTTGTGTGATACTACTTTCTCCGCTGGCATCACCACCAGCACAACCCTTTTCTCAATTCCTACGTAATATATTTTGTTTGATACTTCTTCTTACACATAAGTACTTTTTTTGTTAAGCTACCATGTATACATATTTATTTAGCCTCTCTCCTGAGCAGATAGAGGCAGATGCTTCCTATGATGGTGCATCGTTTTCGTTGAAAGCTTGTATGAGAAATATATGCATACGAGAGCGTGAATAAAAATGAGTATATGGAAGTGTTTGTGAGGGAAAGTGAATCCAGCTCAACTTTAGGCCATTTGATGTTGCTGAATTAAGGCGGCAACAGGAGTGAGTGAAAATCCAAGAGCTTAGGAATATTCACGTTGTGTAATGGTATCATTCACATATGCAGCGTTTTCGATGAATATGAGTTTCTATATTTATGTATCATCACATCATCCCGCGCTTTCCCCTCTCTCCTGCAACGATGCGTTTACTGGATACTTTCATGATGATCGCACAATAATGAAAGAAATGTTGAACCTGATCCCTTTCCTCTTGAAAAAGGAGAAGAATATTATCACAGCATTTTTGGGACTTTCTTATTACACAAACACCCGCAGCGATGTATGGAGCGATTCCAGTTATACTCGAACCTTCCCACGACTTCTGCTCACGAGGAAAGTGAGCTGAAGTCACTGACTTTTTGTTTACTTCCACTTGTTTTGCGAGAGCACACACTAGAGACACAGAGAGACCATGGTTTACATTAGTAATATTACATTCCTATTTTTCATATTTGTATCAGTTAGTTCACTTATTTTCCTGTGATAGGTTCCGACCGTTGTCACTTTTTGTCATATATGTACATTCGAATTATCAGATATTGGGAAAGTTATTTAGTTGCAAAACGTATTTATTGTAAACATATGCTATCATTGCGTTTAATGACACATCATGACGATATACTTCATATTTGACACTTTTGATCTACAAGAAAAATCTTATTTAAAAATGTGTTAATGTTCATCTGTGCAACTTGTATAAAAATTATATACAAACATAATACATGCTGTCGATTTATAAGAGTCTGTTGAATACAAACTTACATGTTTGTAGTGGTGGTGGTTTTATTCAATTTTCAAGCAAAATCATTCATTCCTTCCTCGAGTCTCGAACATAATCTCTTTAGATGATCAAGATCATGAAGATAATAGGGTAAACGACAGGCATGCTTTTAAGTATTCAAACAAGTTTATAAATAAGGAAAGAGCTCTCATTTTGAGCATTTTTCTACGTTGTACTTTTTCCACAAAGTGTGGTTGTGGTGTAACTACTAGTAGTACATTTTTGTGTTTTTATTTTTCTGCTTTCATCATCAACAAAGAAGAGTTGCTTCCTTCCGTGTTTTCTGAAACTTCCTGAAGACCCGCTTGCAGGCCTCTTTGCTCACTCTTCTTTTTTTTACTCGTCTTCCTTCTTTTCTCACAACCCTGCTTTCTCTGTCTCTCTCTCCTCTGCTTGTGCGGGGCTCACTCTCCATCAAATAACATTATCTGGAGGCTGATGACAAGCGAAATGATATCAAACCATCTGCTATATATTTCAATTTTCAAGCTTGACTTCACGAAATGATTGAAATTTTTTCCTTTGCTTTCGTTTTCTTAGCTCTTCTCTTTTCCCCTCTCTTCTTCTGCATTGCATAGATACAGTACACTCCTAAAACATTTTTTTGTATATAAAAATGCCACCACCGCGTGAATATTATTATATGTGTGGTTGTATACATGCATATAAATTCATCCAAAAAAATAATGCTCTGTTTTGCTAAAGATATGTAAGGGAAAAAGTAGGGAACATTTGAGCAAGAGTTCTTTCTCCTGAGTGATAGCAAAAACACGGTAAATATGTTGTTTGTGAGTACATGATATAGTGGGTAGTACAGCGATGTGATGGCTTGAGTATATATTAGCTTCACTAGAGAAAGAGAGAGAGAAAGAAAGGTGCATGTGCATATTGTTGCTGTTGCTGTGTGTAATAAAATGTGAATGCGATCTACTGGTATCATTTTTTGCAAAGCCAAGAATGGAAAGAAGCATAGAGATTTTCCTGCGTACTTTACTGTGTTGTAAGTATGTTATCTTATAGGACTGATTTTTCCCTGGCAGCATTCTTCATCTTACTCTTCATATCATCTTCTATCCCAAAAGTTCTAAACTTCTCTCATTCTTCTGCTTCACGTATAAAACCTCTGTGAATGTTTTAGTTACCTCAAAACGTATTTTCTACAATATCCTCTTGTTGTGTTGTATACCACTTGGTGGTGAAGGATGAAGGAATGAAAGCAGCTGGTATTTTCTCCACTTTTTTTTCAATAATGCTACTTATGATACTCATGGAACCATTATATGTCTGGCTGCTTGAATAAAGGCATATTCCTGTTTTTCTTTTTAAAATTCGTTTTTCTTTCAGACTTCGGATTACCACAGACACCGTGAACAACATCAATATCATCTCCTTTTATCCGTTTTTACCCAGAGTGTCCATATCAACTGCGTATTACACTAGTTTTTGAAAACGCAGACCTGTAGTTGTAATGTCGTTATAAATAATGTTGATGATATAGAGATGAAAATTTAATTTATGAAATTTTTTTTTGTTTTAAAAGGACAACTTTGTTTGCATGCTTTTCAACTCAATTTCTTAACAAGTAATTGTGTTTTCTCAAGTTACCCTGTCATTGTTAAAACCATCTGACATTCTGACAACCTTCATGGCTATGACGTTCTTAACTATCGAATGCATAGGCTTGCTTCGTAGGTAGTTATTGCTTTGCTCATCCTGTCTGTCTCCCTGTCTGTGAATGAACACGATTTCTCAAGCAATACCCTTGTACCTAAATTGGCATGCAGAGATTTTAGACCATTTTTATGGGGGTCACAAGATCACGTCCATTTTAAATGACAATGCTACGTACTTAATGCGCTAACTAATAAGGATAATCAGTTACGCAATTACTCTTCTTGACATCTTTTCATTTTGTGAATTTGTTTTGCCGAATACCGTTTAAAAATATGCATGACTTCAATGTGCCACTTCAGCTGAATTTTATACATAATTTCAAACTTTTATCTCTTTTAGTTTTTAGAGAGTTTGAGGTCTTCTTTGAGAGCTGTGTTGAACAAAATACAGCAATTTCACAAGCTGGGAGTAGTGATTTTTTGAGGTCGGTTGATTGTATGGGAAATGCATCTATTTTTGGGTTTGAAAATTCACGGCACTTAAAATAATATGCATGAATTACATGTATGAATATCCTATCATATAAAAATTACAGCTTTTGCAACAATGACGAGTAGCGGTACACACGGCATTTTCATGTCGTACAATATGCCCTCATGCTTTTTTGGTGAAAGAAAAATATTTTTAAAAAAGTTTTGTCAAGTTTTCCTGTGCGCTATGTGCTACTGCCTTGTTGTTCCTGTTTGTTTGTCTGACCCTTATCAATTTTCAAGAAAAATATGAAAATGCTTTCTTCAAACCGACTGATGCGGTGATGATGACGCGCTTCTTGTCTGTTTACTGCGTGTACTGTTTATATCGCCTTACTCCCTTCTCTCCTGCTTGAGTCTCTTCTCTACAGCTAGTGGTCTCTTTAGATTGCCACTTTGCTTGTTTTCCTTTTTGACTTGCCTCTTGGTGATCATATTATGTTACATATCAAGTAATGTAATACAAAGCAGATAAGTGATATTATATCGCGAAAGGAATTGACTTTCATGAGAAGAATAGCTTTTCAAGAAAGCTTCTTGTACTTTTCATTCAATCCATCTTTGCTGCTGGCTGCTCTCAAATCTCGTACATAACAGGAATCACCACTATCATACCATAGTATACATAGGTATACCTTCGCAATATTCATTTCAATTTTTGTATGAAAATATGAACAAGCTTTTCCTCAATTTTGTGGATTTGGATTGTAAAAGGCGAAAATATTTTGGCGACTTTTAGTGGCTGATGAATTTTGTTTAAATAATGCGAGTGAATGCCCAGTATAATCTTGTAAAAAATTTATGTCTTTTTATAATTTTATTATAATTAACATTGTACCCAATACTTTCAAATAAATCGTAAAAATATAGTCAACTTTCTAATGTACCTTGACTATAGTCAATTAATCGCCGTAATTTGACAGCTAATCTATGCAAACTTCTTATTAAATTTACTCGTGGCAAGTTAGCATTACCCACATTATGCATGGATTGTATTTAAAAAGGAAAATAGCATATGGAAAATGAGGTATAAAGCGAGATTGGATTTGAAAGCATTAAAATTTGTGTCGCGATAGTCAAAGTGTAACGAGGTTACATGACATAACCCTTTGCTTCATTCACTTTTGGGCAAAGGAACAGGATTTGCTTTTGTGGTATAAAGAATAACCCATGAAGTTTCAGCTCCTAAAAACTGAATAACTGTAAACAACATTCTGTCTGACATCATTAGGAACAATACTTTCGTAAATCAGATTTGTTCAGGTTTTTGAACACTGGAAAAAAGGTAAAACAAAAGAAAGCACCAAGCCGGAAGTTTCATACACATGATATGATATATGATGCGGTTTTAGTCATAGATGATGATCATGACATCCATAGATGAAAACACAAAGCCACTATTCTGTGTAAAGTATAACGTAAGCAATGTAATGAAATTGGTATGAGGAATTAGGTTACATCAACCGTCCTACCGTATCTACGTCACCTGAAGGAGGAAACTGTTGAAGATATTTTCAGTGTATTTCTCGATTTTCTGTGCCACTTAACTCTTCTTTACATCCTCCCCTATTTTTTATTACAGAAAGACTCTTTTTGCTAAACATTTACCTTTCTTGGAAGATGGTGGCGGTTGTTTAAAGCCTCGTTTTTACAATATGATTTCAATTGAAAAAAGCCACCGTCTTTTTTCTAGTCGTAGAGCACATAGATATTTAAATGAAAACGAGTAAAAAATGTTGTATATTTTAGTAGAGATAATCTTATTGTAAACCCGGGTAGGTATATAATTTTCTGTAGGAAAAGGGACATACTCTGTTTTCATGATGTTATATTTTGTGTACATGACTCTCTTTTACTATTAAGGATTGGAGGGTGTGTGGAAGCGTAAACCAAGGCACAAGAAGCGTTTATATTTCACCCTACACGGCTACAACAATCAAACATGTTCTTTATTTTGTTTTATGCCCTTGTAAACTTCACTTTACTACATGACTAACAACTACATCAAAATAGCAAGAGGAGAGTAATATATTTCTCTCAAGTTTTGCTTTGGGGGTTTCGCTTTTTTCCTCCTTTTTTTCTGTCTAGCGTCTCTATAATATTGTATTAGCTGCTGTGTACAGCATGAGTAGTTAAGAGGAGAACAAGCGGGCATCTCCCACGACTCGTCAAGGAAAGCACTTTTTCATTGCCTCTCACACTATCACTGCATTCATCCATTCATAGCATTTTAAAATCTGAAATTGAAAAAAATACTCTCGCTTGAGAAGGTTTTGCAGTTGTTTACTATGGGTACAAAATGTTCTGCCTAGTTGCATGGGAGAAGTTAAAACTGCTGCATGTTTGAAGATTTTTATGTTATTGAATTTTTTATGATTTGAGGTAAAACATGATATAATTTTTTTTTGACTTCTTGATGCTCCTGTGTGTGAGGTGGAGTATATAAACAGAAATATCAAGTATAAAAATGTAATAGGAACAGACTTGTGACTTGAAATTCAGGTCTGTTGACATGGCTTTTTCATTTTTATTGGATGTTACGTCACATGACAAGTAGAGTGAGATGTGTAAATATAAAATACAAAGCCTATTAAATGTCACTATTGCATTTTAAAATGAAGAAAATTATTCATATTTCACACATATTTTATATTGTACCCATGGTGCAGCCCTCTGGACTTGGAATATGATTAGGTATAAAATTTATACTCAAGTTTAGTAATGCATAAGGAGGCAGCAAATGCAAAAATAGTTTCTTGTCTTGTGCACAACATCCCTTTTACATTTCCACTTCTCTATCCCTCACACTAAAATCTTCTACTACATAATATTACGTTGTTTTTCAACGAAAAAGCTAGATTTCATTCATAAATATTATGCTAAGGTGACCATAAGATTCCACAGTCTACAGTCATGACCATGACTTGTTGTGCAAAGAAAATATTACACGTCTCCAACACGAAAGTATCTTTCTATCGTGTTACTTACCAACCACTACTCGTCAAACCATTTCATCATGATCATCAATCGAGGCAGGCACAGCTTAACCGATGGAGTTCTCACAGTCAGTGGAGTCTCATACTCACCTGTCGTCGTAAGAGTGGTGTCACAATACAATAGCAAGAAGTGATCATTCAAAAAATCAACTGTAATTCTAGCTCTTTAGCCTATGACAACAATACGTCTGCTGAGGCAAATCCCCGCATTGTTAGTGCCATTGTGTGTACTTATTATGATAATACGCGTGAGTACTTTACGTATGGCTGAGTGAATGGATATTGTGCTGAGAGAGAAAAAAACAGTGAATAGTAAAGGAGCTTATTCTTAAATGCGGATGGTTATTGTATACGTATTTATTTCATATTATATTGTTTTGTGTAGAAGGAGCAGAATTTTAGTAACAATTTTCGATTTTATGGTATGTCTCTTTGGGTCGCAAAAGTCAGACTGCACGGCTGCGGCATTTTTCTTGATGCCTCTCCCGCGTTGCATACTCCGTCGCATAAGTGGTTTATATGTCATCTAAAGTAAATCCTTTATTGTAAAAATGACGAGAGAGTAAAGTCAGTGAGGAAACGTAAAAGGTACTTGAGTTTTCTTTTGACTTGCCTAAAAAGATCAATGAATTTCACGTCAACATGATTTTCTGTACGTTGTACTTTTGTCATTTAGCTGCTATTGCTATGTAAGTACCTAAGACTTGTACATTATGCTGTATGGAGAAGGAAATAGATTATGATGATTCCAAAGCTCAGAAATGAGAGACTCAAGACAAGTCCATATTTATAACGCTTATAAGAATGGTAACAGAAAACTTTTATTGTGGGGAGGAAACAGGAGAAAAAAAGGCAAGGTTAGCGTTGTAAAGCTTTTGTGCACTGCATTTCCGCTCAAATTCTAAGGATTTATGGTGTCGGCGATTCTGGAATAAATGAACATCTTTAGCCATTGTTGGATTTACAATCCATTTTGTTCAAGGATACTACTACTCATACTACACGAAGAGCAGTCATTTAATACCTTTTGTTGATCTGCTGCCTTAACTTCATAATGGGCTAGTGTACAGTCTACATAATTTGCGTGAGTGGAAGAGACGGAACATGGATATTTTCAGATAAGTAGGAGCACATCGATTGTCACACGTCCTTACTTTGTATATCGAAAACTGAAATTCATTGTCGATTTTCTGTAAGTCATCTTGAGTCGTCTTACATTTCATTCATAAAAGTTGATTCAGAAAATGATCCGCTCTTCTTATTGACTGGAAACCGCCAGATCTTCATCCACTTACGATTAGCTGCCTCGCACTACAATAACAACTTTGCCATAGTCACCATGTGCCTTCTTGTACTTATGACTTAAACAACCAGTTATGCATCAAACGAATTATGAAAAAAGACTCATATCAAGTCTGTCATCTTTAGTCGTTTCTGTGACAAAAAGTATTTAGTTAGTTAATGACATCAAAGACATTTAAAAGTATCCAAGTTAGTAGCAATGAGCGTAGTGCGATCACATACTATGCATTTGTTTTTTTCCCTTACCATATTACTAAACTAGACTCGTCATAAAATACATTTTTATTTATTATTACATTAGTTATCTGCACATAATATAATATGAACTAATACAACCCAAAACGAGTGAAAAATTGGTGCAGTCTTGTCAAAGTAAAAAGGCAGAAATTCTTGGAATATTAGTAACGAGTGTCTATTCAGTCATACTTGTGCTCAACAATATAGAATTTTTTATATGAATTTATGTTTGTTTGTTATCTCAAGGAATCTTCTCCATAACAAAAAACCGTGTGTAGTGTAGACGAGCTGCCTTTAGATAATAAATGTTCTCATATTATCTTTATAAATACATGGATGTATGATATAAACAGAGTCATCTTCTTGCCAGTTATTGGCTTCGTTATGTTGTAAAAGTTATGAAATTTTTCATGTTTCACTTTATGACACTCAACAATCCAGTGAATAGCAAAAGAATTCCTCTATTTTTTCTCCTTTCTTTTTCTCTCTCTCGGTATCTTTCATGGAAGAGCAAAACTTATAATAATATATACGCAACATGAAGCAACCCTCCTCCTCACTCACCCTTCAAGATACATGCCACTGGTTTCATTTCATTCACTTATATTAGTAATAATAATACGGATAGTTGTAGTTTCGCAGCAGAATAGGCTTGCTCTGGTGATGCACATAACATTTTTTGCCATTTACAAAATATTCTTGCTATGCCATTCTGCCACATGTTTGAGGAGGTGAAGAATGAGTGCAACTATTTTTATTATTAATCTCCTCCAGCATTTTCCTGAGCATACAGTAATAAATAACCACGATTAAGTTTTTCTCGTGTACAATCAGCAACTATAATATGCATTATATGTCTACTGCATACTAGGTAGAAATGCACGTATATCCACGAAAACTTATATGTATTCAAGGAGAGGGAATATTGTTAACTATAGTGGCACCCCGTTACTTACTGAGTTTTGAATGGTGCGAGGTTACTGGTCTTGTTAGCGAGTGCTATTGTTGTTGATAATATTATGAAATAAGTCATTTTTGTGATAAGTGGTAAAGAAGAGTCGGCGGCTTGAGATGATGTAGTAATCATGTACAAGGAAAAACCGTGACTCTACGCTCAGAGCATGCATGTACAACTATATGAATATAACAACAGCTTCATTTATAACGTTACCATGACAAAAGAAGTATCTTTAGCCTTAGCACGTTTCTAAAGAAAAGATCGCAATATTTCTCCGCTTTTGCTGAAACTTTATTGCTTTAACCTCCCCGCGATTCTTGCTTATAATCATTTACAAGTTTATACACTAAGGTGCAGTATATATACAGTATCCTACCATATCAAATGATGAAATAAAGGACAACGAAAATTGGCATTCTTGTTGTTTGTAAATTAAAAGCTTTAGTTGAGAGGAAAACTTTAATCGGATCTGAGAAAGATAATATAAATGCTTTTATCGCAGCCATTATGAGACAGGCAGCCAAGTCTGGTTGTTTTTGATTCTATAATGTTGTAAATCTCATTTTGTTCATTGGCTTCCTTTGATCGTCTTTGAGCACTTCATTCAGCTGTAATTTACATGTTTTTGGTGCAATCATGCGAAAAAATGATTACGATCACTTATGACTTTTGAATGACCCTGTGAGTTGAAATGAAAATGTTTTGTTCTCTTTGACATACTTTTCAAAAGTTAAATACATATTTGAATCCCTACTTTGTATTTATTCATTTGCAAGTCGCAAGCACTAACTTCCGTAAAAATAGAACGGGGGAGAGGACGCGGATACTGATGAAGTTGTACTTTCCTCAAGCACTTTCTACTTGTGCTTTTATCTTTCGAGAGAATGAAGAATTTGTGATATTACCTACTTGAAACAAATCATGTGGCAATGCGTGATGTCGACCAGTCCATGAAGTCTTTTTTTTACTACTTTTACGACGGCACATTCCGTTCACTTGAAAATTGGTTAACAAGAAAAGGAACTAACAAGTCTTCACAACATCAGACAATTTTATCGGCTGATTCACTTCATGTCATGTATAGGCTAGGTAAATAAAACGCTCACAACATCTTTTATTCCTTTTCCCTGACAAAAACGTGGCTTTCCAATGACTTTGAAGAAAAAAAATAGATAAGTAAATGAAGAATACATGAAAAATGTCTGCCACAAAAACGGAAAAAATGCTTGTCTCCAGCGTATTATAAAGTACTACATATCTGTTGTTCATCTGTAGGTATGTAGTGATGAGGTTTTACTTGTTCATCGAGACGACATTATAATCAAACTGGGGAATAAACAGATTCTTCCCCTTTTTATTTGTCTCCCTTTTCCCTTTTTGTACTTAGCAGTGTAGGTAGAAAAACCATGACAACAGAGTTCCTATCATTCTTAGCAGACTTCAGTTCATATTGATGAGTAAACTCTGAGTAAATGCATACATGACTCTTCATTGCAACATCCAGTGAGAGTGGTCCCAATCAACGCATTCCTAAACAGTGAAGGAAGTGGGAGACACAGAGAAAGTTGACATTTTCCTCTTTTTTCTTGAGTTAGTTTTACAAGACGTATGATGACGACCACATTATTACAGACGAGGAAAGGAAACATTTTGTTCGGCATACCAGAAAGGGAAAAAAGAAAGGATTCACTTATACTTGTGCTCTTGATGCAACAAGATGGAAAGTACCAACTCAAGTGGAGAGGTTGTTGAGGAAGTCCTGTTGGGCTTGAGAATCCCATCCTTCACTCACATCTTGAAGTATCAGCTTGATTTCATCCTTTCTTTGTGCAGTTAATGAGAACTGGTTATTACATTCGCCGTAGTCACCATACACATATTCTTCGGTTTTATAATTGCTCTCTTTTAAGGTAAACTTGTTTCCAAATCTTCATGCATACAGTTTGGTCTGCTACCAAATTTTCCAAATGTTGCACCTCATGCCAGTCTCAAAATTTAGCTAAATCACTTGCTTTTTACTGAACTACTCTTAAGCCTTGTTGTTGTTATTGCATTGAGTTGTCCCTTTTTAAAAATATAATTAAATCTACAGAATGTGTAAAGATCGAATAAGGAACTTAGCTGTCTGCTCAAACAATAAAGGAATCAAAGAACAAAGAAGGAGACAATTCTTTTAGTTACACCATCTGCCATTTGATCTCGTCTGAATTTACTAGTCAAACACAACTTGTTATTATAACAAACTGGTTGATTTGTTTTCACATTGCCGTTGACAAGTTCAGAAATAATATATAATATTGCGTGCGTTTGTATATTTACATTGCATCCCTGTCGTCAACATTTTATCTCTCTTGACTTATCATTACAACAAACAACACCATCGAATGAAGAGTCAGCTACTATGCATTTATTTCTCTACCTAATAATAAAAGCCAGTCACTTACTGTCCATTTTTGTCTTTATTGAAACATTCTTTAGATGTAAAGTCGAAGGCAGAATCAGAATGGAAGCATTCTATGAATGAATGATCTGTGTTGTTAGTCACGACGATGAAGAGAATAAAATGCTTACAACGACGCAACATTGAATGGCTGCAATATGCCACCAATATAAAACCCATGATGTGCATGTATTCATGGTTTATTCACGATGGGTTAGCATGTACAAATACGCATATTACTATTCTGACTTGGACATTATCAAAGGACAGAGCCCATTCTTCATTTTATTTGGCGACTGTGAAAAGTCAAAGTGGAGCAGTGGAACGGAATGGAATGACAATATAAGGGATTTCCTTTCATTCCAAACAGAACTGGTGAGTGAATGAAAAAAGTGTTGGGTAGGTTGAGAAGAACGCACTATTATTGTGTTTTCTACTTACTTTGATCCTTAGTGAGTTTAAATGGAAGGGATACATTGCAAGATATACATACATACATACATGCTTAAATGCATACAATGTTACAATATACGTTTGGTCGTAAACACGAAAGCACATTTTAGAGAAAAAGTATGTTCAAGCACCTCTTTGATTGACTAAATACAACAGATTTTCAGTAAGTCAGTCACTGGCAGAGTGAGTGCGTACCCTTGTCGTCCATGAGATGCGGTCTGATCTGCTTCGGTTCGTGGAATTCATGGTACCAGTGGTTTATTAAAACGAAAGCGGAAAGTAATAATTCCAGAAAAACAAAGCATACAACTATGTTTTTTAAAAGCTGGATTGCATCGTCTACGCTTTCCGATTGATTTTGGTCGTAAAAAAGTTACGTTTAACCGAAACGTTGAAAATTGTGCTTTTGGGTTTTGTGATGCTGTGAACTACTTTTACTAAATATTGTGTTTGTTTGTTTAGCCAGATAGTTGTGTGATAATTTAATTTAGCAGACTCAAGTCTCCTAATCAGAAAACAGTGTCGGTGTTGCAAACGACAGTTACGAACTTTATCAAGTATTCCTCCAAATGAACACATTCAAGAAACAGTTTCCTTCTGTTGATTTCATCCCAACGTGTAAGTTGTCATCTTGCTTGTTAAAATTAAAAGGATTTTTAAGTAAGCCCAACAAGGTGTTACTCCAATAAATGCGTAGCTACTTATTCATGCATGATCGGTTTTTGTATGCACGAAGAATTCATACTCTATGCAAGTGTCAAAGCTTAAGAGCTGATTAGCAGCGGAGGGTCCAATGATATTTCTCTAATCCTTTCTTTCTTTATACTCTACTAAATGGATTCCATGAACTCTTAGAACCTAGTTTTTGATCAACGAAGGCCACACAGAGCAGTGCAGGTGTACACATACTTTAATTTCTGCTTCTTTGTAAAATCTGTGAATGCACATTCTAGTGTTAGTAGAAAAAAATAACTGGTCAGAATGTGTTATGAATTCATTTGTAGCAAAATCAAAGTGTACAAACAAATGTGCAACATTTAATAATAGATATTGATACCAATTGCTTTCAAATTCAGGGATTTTTGTGGCAGGGAAAATACCTGTTTGTTGGAATCATGTTTGAGTAGAAGAAAGGAACAAGGGAAAGAGTAGGGTTTCTTGAAGAAAGTAAGGAAGTGAGGTAGAGATAAATGAGAAAAATGGTGCAAAACCGCTGTGTGTTTGGAAGAGGAAAGTATGTGAAGTGTAAGCGGCATTTTTGTCTTTAAAAAGGATTCACAAAACGACAAAGCAATTTTGGAAAGATGTTGTCACTTATCTAAACTATACCATAGTATGAGAATATTTACATATTGTTATTGTCTCACTACAAAGGTATAGCAGTTTCACGTTTTTTGATAAGGTTACTACTACACCAGAAACGAACGTTTTTGAGCTTGGATTCTTAAGCGTGTGTATGTGTGTGAATCAATGTACATTGATCGGCATTCTACTTGTTATATATTAAACAAGGGAATGAAAATGTAAGACACATAAAGCATAATATTATTTTAGGTGGTTGCAGATATGCATTCTAGGGAATCGTTTACAATGGAGTATATGCATTTCTTTATATATGCATGTTTAGCAGTTTCCAATCACCTTGTTCTTTCTCTTAGCTCTCTTTTCTTCCTTTTTTTCTCGGAGAAATGCGTACTCTTTTACATCCCGGAAATCTTTTTATTTTTCTTTCGTGACATTCAAAATCCCTCGTTTTATTATTACAAGTAAAAAGGTCCGTCGTTATCACTACAGAACACAAAAGCGCAGATAAAAAGTAAGACTTTATATTGCACCTTCCACGGATTCTCTGAAGTGTTGCAGCGCAGATAAATAAAAGTCAAAAAGGTTTCCTCTCGCATTTCAGCTCTTCTTCGCTGGAAGAGAGCAAGCTTATTATGCATTTTAAAAATTGAATCAAACGAAAATGATATTAAAGATCATTCTAATTGCCAACTATATTATGTATTCTTACATGCTAAAAAATTATGCTTTTGAAGCTCTGTCCCGTGAAAGATGAAGTCATTACTCTACTTTAGTGATCCCTGAGAGTATAAAGTCGCATGTGATATTTGAAGGAATACAAAGTGCCTATGTAACTACATGACGGGAACGGGGAAATGTAACCGGGAGCAATATATCATTGCCACAAGGCACTTATTATGCACATCAAAATATTTAAATGTGCATGTTAGAATGACAGTTTGTTTGTTTTTGTGCAACTTATAACAGCTTAGGGAGGCATATGCTATCCCACCACCATCGCATTAGAGTCGTCGACAGTGTCATTATCATCGTTCTTACGTGCTGAGTAGCAGCAGAAGTGAGTGAGGGTGGTGAAGCAAAAAGATTTTCCGTCGTCTTGAAGTGGTGGTTGAAAAAGATGAGAAGAAGAAATAGATAAAAGTCGACAAACTTGTGTTTGGTTGTTCCTTTCTTTTCCCTCGTAATAGTAAAACCCTACAAAGTGACGAGTAGCATGTTGTTGCAAACTGAAAAAGGTAGTAAATACGTCAGACTTTATGTCTGTATGCGGCAAAGCTGGTCACAGTTGTCAGCTCACTCACTCCTCGTCGTCGTCGCACACATTCATGGCTTAACTACGTGATCTTTAAATATATTATTGCAGTTAGACTGCTACACATTACATCATATCATCACAAACAGACAGCTACCACCACCGCAGGATGAAATATCTATCCATCTATGTTCGTATCTGTCTATCTCCGTCCTTATAACTGCAACTTTTCTATCTCTTTCCGCCTTTTCACCCGGATTTTCTCCTCATACAAAAAGGTCTTTATTGTGCATTGATGATGGGAAATGGTGGTGTTCCAGCTGATGCATGTCTCGTGTATCTTGTTCTCCTCTGACATCCGATTCCATCTGCTTGGTTTTCATTGCAGAACGTAAGTGGAGTAGTGGTTGTCTCCCATTCTTAACTATTTTGCTACTTGTAATGACTACTCCACAACTAGCACATAAAACGTACGTCTCTCCTTTAAAACTACACGTTTCTTCAAATCACTCTCAACCATTCATTCAATCTCTTTCTTGTTTGCTTGTCTTGTACAAATTGTGATTCTTGTAAAAAGCATTCATTGCTGCTCAAGCAAAGAGGGATCAAAATATATGAATGAAAAATTACCATGTTTCAGTAAGAAAACCCTACATGCACTCCACTGGGTTTACACCGTCATCATCCTTTTGCGTAATTGTAATGAAATATCCTCATATAAACCGATAATTTAATCTGAGAAAAGACGATTATGCTCTCACGACAGTGTTTCGAGAGAAAAAACTTGATCCCGAGTCATCTTTCATCAATGAAATGATTTCTATTAGCATTGTCACCACCTTTGATTCATAAAAAATGCTATTCAAAGTATTTTCTCACGTATTCAAAATCCGAAACTAAAAGGATTTCCACATGAGCTGGCAATTTAGCTGTTCCAAGAAGGGTTTGATGGCAAAAGTTGAATGTAGCTCACCTCATCACTAAAAACGGATAAGTTACAAGTGTGTCTGCTATACCCTACGATTATGTGAATGTTTAAAGCATTTATCGGTGTACCAACCTTTTATAATGTACGCATTTAAATGAGGAAAAGCCTTTCGAACGAAAGGATACATAATGTCCCTTCAAACTCTGGAGTAAGTAATTTTACTTGTGATAACATCATCAATGCCTCCTTTTAAGAGAGAATATGAGAAATGGAATGGGAAGCACTCGTGGAAAGTTTAAAATCACAGCCTATTTTTGTGGATAATGGCGGAGGATAATGTTTACTGCGGAAGCCTATGAGAACATTACCGGAATCCCTTTTAAATTGCTTGTCATGGATTGCCTCCATTGTTTACCCGTATATTTTTTTTGTAAAAAGCGATACAAACAACTAATCATAACAGTTTAGGTAATATGATCACCTTCTCATCATAAATGATCATGATGGAAACATTACGGTAATAGAAAGGGAAGGCGATTTGACAACCAGCTAGAGGGGAGAATATAGGAATTGTGGAGCAGCAGTAGTAAAGATAAGTAGCAGTAATTGCATGTTGCAATGGCTACTACATGGCTATATCAGTAGTTGACGATGACTCTTTTCTGGCAAGCGTAAGTGAACAAAGACACTTGGTAATAAAATCAAAGTGAATGGGGTAGTTTGGTTGAAGAGAGTGTTGTTTTACTTGGAATGATGCCCTGGTTTCTTTCAACAAGAACAAACTATTTCTTTAGCTTGTATGCTTTATTATGTGTATACATAGTGTCTGGAAAGTAGTGGTAAAATCGAAGCAAAACTGGAACTTTTGTAGTGACAAAGGAGCGCAATATACACAATACATTGCCAGTTTTCCCATTTTATTTTGACCACTAAATATTGCATTCTCATTAATTTTCTCTTGTTACTCTAAATCATTTTGTTTCTTTAATTCGAGGAAAATCATTTTATGCAACAAGATACACAAAAAAGAGCTTTTTGCCTTTCACAAAAATCCCACTGGAGCACAAATATCCTAATAACTTTTCACAATTCTGACATTCCTCAAATATGGCCAATGTAGACTTGCACTTCAATAATAATTCTGATTCATAATATAAATAAAGAAATACATAAAATCACTGTCAATGACATCATTGTCATTTTCAGTGACGGCGATAAGATGGGCTATTATGATAAGTTTCTGCATACCCGACAAGTGTATAAACAAGTCAAACTAAAGGTTGAGCTATGCAGTAGAATCATGTCAGTCGCCAGTATGTACAATACTCTATAATGTACTATTCTCTTCTCCTGGAGATCGGGTAGACTGGAGGAAGGACTGTGTGCTTAGCTGGATACATTTGGAAAACCCAAGTTGAAATCTCTTCACATACCTACATATTATATACATTTCCATTGGTATCATCATCACGACAAAGGGGGTTTCTGGAATGGCAGTCATAAAATAAGCGGTAAATTGATATCTCTCTGTTACAATGTGTTAACAGCCGAGAAGGTTTTTAATTTTGTTGTCATAAAATAAATCCTTCATCTAGCTTAACTACCGTGCTTGCGTATAGCTCTCTTACTTGGAGTGAGAGAGGGTTCGGTTACGGCTACGACCACAATAACATCCACCACAGATTTCATGTTGTATTTTCAACCCTAACTACACACTCACCACTCACTACAGAAGGCTACGTAATAATATGATCTACTTGATTACTCTCTTGTACAATATGATGTCACGTGGGCTACTGAGTTCTGAATATAAAAAGAGAACCACACCTAATATAACTAGTATTACATCTAAAGAGTATACATAAACCAGTGGTAGTCTCCTCTCAATTCTTTGTTGAGGCGCTCCTGGAAACGTATCCATACTTTATACAAATGAAAGAGAAACGCTGTAGGAAGTTTAACGCATGTTTTTGAAATCATTTATAGAAAGTCAATTTGATCTCTTCTACTCAAAGGTTTCTTTAAACTCGCTTGTTACTGCTTTAAATGCATTATACAGTTGTCGAGTCTTTCTTTGTCATGCCGTCCATTCGCTAAACAGTAACAAAATGTATCAGGTTTATCAAATAATGAAGGTGAATCAGCATCATGAGATTTACTTTTTGGCATCCTTGCAGCAGCATAGGCGACTTATAGTTTTTATTATTATATGGCGACTGACTTGTGAACAACTATTTGCTAGTCTGACCCCTTTTTAATGTATTTATTTTGAGTACCAATCCTGCAAAGAAAGCAAAGGAGCAAATGGTGAATAGGATTTATACAATGAAACGAGGTTTTAGTGGTAGGTAGCAGCATATTTTTCACACATGGATTTCTCACATTTTTGTGGCGTTGTTAATATAACACCATATTTTTCCAGTCTCTTATTTCTTTTGTGTAATCAAAACATTAGCATGATTTGAGACAGACTAGACTGATTAAATATACAAGCAGTCGTAAAAGCTCAATAACACGCAGTCAAACATATACATTTCATCTTGTATTACCGTTAAATCCTTACGGTTGTATACGCACGGTTTTTAACAAATGGTCACAATCTGATAAAACATACTATGGCCATGGTATGGGTTAATTCATATGTAAGATTTACATTACTCACACTTCTTCCTTATATCTTAATTTATAGACTTTTTAACTGGTTTTGTACTGGATAAGTGATACAAAGAAGACGTATTTAAGGTAAATTTAAAATTGGTAAACCTTAGAAAAAATATGCTAATTTTTTACTAACTAGAGCATATGAAAACGCCTTTAAGTGTGTATGAAATTTGCTCTTGCAAATTTATCTGCATCAAGTAGTACCATACACTTCCGATAAAGGGATGAACACATTTTCTGCGAACCAGTTCGTGAACTTAATATTTTCACAAGATCATAAATGAATGAGTTAAGAACGGTCGCTTAAGCCTTTTAAATCTGAGCTGTAGGCTCAAGTATATACTTTTGTGCACTTTATCATGAAAATTTTGTAGGATGGGTGAGACCAAAGATAATAATGTGAATGTGTAATGAAGGTTTTATACTATGCATTAAAATAATGTGATGATATTGATAACTTGCTCGGATATTCATTGGCTGCAAGAGAAATCTTTGAAGGTGGCCCCGTGCCATTCTGGACTCGTAGTTATTCAACTTCCTTCATGAATATCAAGTAACGACCGTCATTGAGGTTTCAGCTGTTAGCTCAACCATGAATAGAGTAATGTTAAACCTGGCATGAGCGAAAACTGAGAACAAGTTTGCTTCATAATGTTTTTAGCATTTTTATTGGTGGATAAAACTGCTTACCAGTTACTCATAGTCTCATCGTCATTCGCAATCCACCCTATTGTAAGTTCGCTACTAATGCTGCCTTCCTTAACCAATCTTATTTATCCCCTCAAAAAGTAAAAAAATAATATGCTTTCTTTGACAAACAAATTTTCAAACTTATCGCTGCACTTGTTTTAGTTTTCGATGCAAATTATTTATTAAAAAACGCACAACGCAGTTAACCAAACATCTTAGGAATGTTTGGACCGGTGCAACTTGCATTTCTGCAAAATTGGCAAAGCAACTTTCATTCTTACATGCATATAATGTATACAGCCATTTTAACTATTGCAAATGGCTTGAGCACAATTATTAGATTGTTCCTTATCCTGAACCCAAGGCGATCACTTCCTTTTACTGGAAAGCTTTTCTCACTTAACAACATAGGCTGTTATTACGACAGACAGCCTAAAAATAGAAGTTGTAAGAGTGCGCAAAAAGTAAAGCGTAAGATTTAACATTTTTACAAAGTAAATATATGTAGCATACTTTCTTCATATTAAAAAAGCTAGCAAAGATATGAATGTACTTGAGACGGGAAAATCTTCTCACCTACTATCTCACCGCATGTTAGTAGTTAATACCTAAAAAGCACTTGGTAATAATGGCAAAGGATGAATATATTTTTTAAGAATAAAAAATTTTTAAAGGATAATCTTTCGAACATGATTGTATGAAAAAGAGAAGTTTTTTATATTCTGGATGCATACTGCAAAGTTTAAGAGGTAGGTTTAAGTGAAGGAAAACAGGAGTGTTGGTGTGTTGCTGATCTTGATACCTTTCTTTACTCCCAAAGTCCCATTCTATTAGCGGAAATAGGCCCCTTGATATGATTTCTTGGTTCACGGAAAGAGTCATGATAAAATAGTAAAAGAAGAAAACGACTAAGCCTGGAGAGAAGAGAGAGAAAAAAAGAGTGAAAAAGGTGAGATACAATATGGTGATAAAGTTTAAGAATATATCAGTTCGTTCATATATAAAAAAAAGGAGAGAAAAGAAGAGAGTTTATATGTAAGAGCATTTGTGAGGTGGTAGTAGTGGCAGGATGATAGTTGGTGGTGGGATTGAAGTGGTTCGATATGGCGTTACGCAAAGGCTACAAGGGAAGAAGTTAAGAACGTGAGTAAATGTTCATGTTTTCGTTTACTTAGTATCATGATCATCTCTTGTGAGAGGGAAAAAATGAGGAGAGTGAAACCACAAGATGTTCCTCTGATTTCCGCAGTTCTTCCTTTTCAACACACTTATCTTATTGAACTATAAAGTGTCTCCTGTTTGTTTACGACGGGAAATTCTTGGCAACTTTATAACTGAGCATGGTGGATGGTGGTGAGCTATTCAACATTTTTGGAGAGTTTGTAGGATGTAGAAATGAACAGCTAAGTGGACGTGACACCACCACTTCCACGGCATTACCAAGTGCTAAATAAGTATAGAGGTCGGCTTTTTTCGTGATGGGTGAAATGTGTTTGCTTTGTTGTACAGTAGTATAGTCTTTCTGTAGCAGGTTATTATTTACTAAAAGATGGCATTACATTTAATATGCAAGCTATAATGCTAACTATTTTATGACCACAAGATAATTTGTAATTATGCATAGATGCAGATAAAGTTTGCAAACAGTATCATTTCATTATCACTTGTTAGACAATTTATTTATATCCTGGGTGGCAACTAAAATCAATCTGCACAAGCTTCTAATTTGATTAAACAAATTGATAGGGATTTGTTGAAAGCTGCACTTGCACACGTCGAATAATATGTCTCCTCCGCGTAAAAGCTTAGAAACTGACTCAGCCCAACTAGTCGTGGAGGGTGATTAGTTACAGCGTTGTAAACAAGTTCGGATTATGAAATTCATCTTGTTGGATATAAACCTTAAGCCTCCAGTTTTTTGGCATCTCTATACGATCCGTTATGGGTGCAAGGTTTTGAAAAATCTCATCCATTCAAATGATCACTTAACTTTGGCAAAGGGCAGCAGGCGGATGATGTGAAAAAGCGTCTCACTCAGCGCCGCACTTACACACTCACCCTCGCTCACTTTCCTCCTCAACGCAACTCTATATGGTAATCTACGTGCTATACGAAAGTGAAGGAATTCTTGGAATATTAGTGGTTAGAAAGTTGTTATCTTTCATCAAAAGCAAAGAAAAAGTGACTGAGTATCAGTTTGGGAGAGAAAAGAACACAGGGGAGGAGAAGGTGGCTGTGAAGAGGTATTTGAAAGTTAACTACAAATGTTTATGTGTCGTCGTGGACAATGGCATATTATAGAATGGAGGCAGGGGAAAAAGAGAGGAGATACAGATCGGATGATAGAGAAAGGGAGAACCATCTGTCAGCATGCAAACCATTAAGGCGAGGTTCAGGTGTGCGCCAAACGAGAAGCTAAGCATCCGGGATTGAGTTCGATATCCCTGGTAACGAGGCAATCACCCAACCCGTCAACTTGCCCATCTATCAGGTCCACACAGATGAGGATTCCGCGTTAAATTCTCTATCTCTTGTTCTGGTATAGTCGCTCTACTTGCGAGAGCAGCAACAATGATGTTCACAACCGATTTCTTTATTTCCCCCTTGTTTTACACGCTCACTCACGTATTTCTATATACACCATGCAGACTTACCTCATATAACCCACCACCGACACGAACACCAATTCTCCCTTAAAGTACAACAAACTGCTCTACGTTCTTATCTTGATCGTTGGTATTTCCAACTTACACCAGTTTACCTTGTTGAAGTTACGGTGATGGGCTTTAGGATTTTTTAGGCATCCCTTTCACCACATATTTTCACCGGCTAACAAAGACTTCAACAAATAACTACATGCTCAGTATGAAATTTGCAGTGAAAGACTTATCGTCTTGTGTAGTCTGGCTTTCATGTAAGGAAGTTCAGAGATAGTACCATTGAAAATGGAGAGTAAGTGATGGAGATATTGTGGCTATAGCATATTGGCTATATGCATGAACGTGGAGGAAAAGGATGGACATGGAGAACTAAAAAAAACTCAGTGTGCTCACTTTTACTGTTTATCTTCTCTAAAATGCTGAAAATAAGCTTGCTCCTATTGTTTTCTAAATGCCGTGAATGCCATCATCTCCTCTGCCATAGGCACCATGCATGCATCTATGCGATTTCACCAACTTCCACTTTATATTTTCTACGTATGAGCATAAACATTGATATTGATGGAAGTTGATGATGGTGAAAATGGGGATAGTGCAGAGTCCACAGATGGTAAAGAGGAGGTGGAATGGATCGAGAGATAGAGAACTAATGCTAAATTTACTTTATAGTTTTTATTCGATTCTTTATGCCTTGCCCACTCACAAGTGCGAGGATAGACAAACAAAACGCTTATATTATTTATGTATGTGTTCAGATATTATGCAATGAGATGAGGCTAGGTGAGGGGATGGATGTGAACTGTGAACAAAACAAGAGAAGTAGTAATGGTGAAAGCAACCAAAAAGTCCATGACAAATGGATGAGCTGCAAACACAAGGGAGGGCTTATGTGGACGTGTACGGGTCGCTAACAAGCACCTGACAAATCCCTGGCTCAACTGGGTCATCCCATCTCTACATTGCGAACTGTTGGAAAACCGTCGAGGGTTACTCTTCCCAATCCTTCTTTTTCTACTTTTCTCATCATAACGAGAAATCTAAAAGAACATTTATATAGGGAACCCACTATGCATATCAGAAATATAGGAAAAAGTTTCTTTGTACTTTTTACATACACACTTTTAAATACACACCAATGTGCACACAACAGACAGGTAGTGCACCGCATTTGGCGTTGATGATGCAGCCGACAGTTGAAGTTGCAACACGAAAATAACTTTCTCTAACTTGAGCAACTTTCATAGTGCGTACCATGTAGACGAAATTGCTCTTATCCAGCAATTTTTTATCAAAGGTTTTTGCCTGTCCTCTTTTCTTGAGACCATCATCATCTTGTTGTCGTCAAGAAACCGTGAAGAGGGAAATAAACAAAAATTCAGTTTTGTTTGCCCATTTTTAGACATGACGGTATAATCATCTGAAATAAAGCTCGTAACTCTCTCTTGACCTCTGAGGAGAACAAAACAAACCCCGCATTAGTTGTCATTCCATCCAGTGTTCTAGCTTGAATATGTGTATTTTAAGTGGTCTAGCAAAATGTTGTACATTCTACACTATCTATGACTGCATACACAAAGAGAAAATTGATCACCACCAACTACATCTCCCGTAATAATGACAGTCTTTCATCAATATAATAATAACATTATGTATAAGAAGGTTTTGAAACTTGTAGTCCAGTCTCTTTACTCAGCCCATATTTATTTCTAGCTTCTTAAAGTCACAGCTTTGTACTTTATTGCGTCCACAAACGATGACGACCCCAGTTGTCCTTTCTGTCACTGAGCTTTATCATTGTTCTGTTTTGTTGTTGTTATCATGATGCTTAAAGAAGATTTTCTACCAAGTCAACTCATCGTTTGAAAAGGAGAAAAACTAGCAACGCGTTTAGAGATGGACGCATTGTTCCCTGTGCTTAAGCTGAGAAAACCCAAGTTGACAGTATCTGATGATATTGCACATAATCCTGTTATTTTCTCCGTGAGTTTCCTTCGGAATAAAAGCTAAACAGTGGCTTAGTAGTGGTCGTGGTGGGTAGTATCGTTGTAGGGGTGGGTAACAACACAACAGCAGCAGCAACGTTCTCTCTCTTTTATACTTTATGCTGCTATCTGGTCAATTTGTTTTCATGAAAGTCGATAGAGAATTTATTTTTTCCCTCCACTCCAATACTAGGTTACATAATGTCGAGTTATCAGGAAGTCAAGGAGTTTGTCATTCTTCACTGAACTTTTCTTTATTACTTTTTATTCTCCATTACATGTCTAACTAATAATGGACTAGGACTGCTGCTTTCACAGTATGCCGCAAGTATTTCATTTGTTATGGGATTGAAGCCCATTGTTATTTTTACTTCTACCTCAAATAAGATTTTCCTTTGTACAAAAATGCCTATACATATTTATATTCATATTATTATAAAGTTCCACCAAATCTCTTGTGGAAAAAATGGTGAATGCGTAGTGTATTTATACCGCTTGAAAAGTTGCAATCGCCATTGGGTAATGTTTGATCTTGATGATCATGAGGAAGATGAAAATGTGTGAAAACTTTGGGCAAGTGGCCAGCCCTCCTGGGGTGAACTTTCCTAAAATCAGCAAACAGACAAACGTAAAATTAATGAAAACTCAATTTACCTCATGCTGTTCCAAATCAGATCACCATGTCCACCGACCTCGCTGTCATGAAATCACTATATACCTCTGCTTCCACTTTAGTCTGAGGGATGAGGCCCATGTGTTGACTCTCACTCATGTTTTCCATACAGATTTACATGGCATAACAAAATCCACGCATTATTTGCTCCTCTTTCCCTGGTTTTCACAACGTGAAAGTGAGTGCATTCTAATGTAAATGTATGCATAAATGAAGCAGGATATTCACCCTGTTTGGTGATCATAATCATCCAATTACCGCTGGATTACCACATTTCCTGCTTTCACTCACGCTTGTTTCATGCATGCTCATCATCATCATGCATAGTTTCACACTTTTACATAAAACATAATATCCTGGAGAACTTGCTAAAAAACTGAAGTTACTTGTGATACTTCGTAGGAACATAGCAAAAAATGCCTTACGTCTAATTCATTGGGTTATCTCGAAACTGGCAACATTGATTTTAGGATTGAAAATTGAAAGATCCAGCTTGGAAATTTCAAGAAAACATCGTAAACTACTTCCTTAAATTTAGAGTGCACTTTTACATGCAAGTAATGTCGGTATTATAATATATGCAATAAAAAATTGGCTTTCGTTTTTTTTTACAGGGAGGCGAAACTTTGGGGAGTTGTCATGTCCTGTTTGTAAAATGTCATTGCATCCAGTTGACATGGAATCACATCTATTATCAGAAGTTGAGCAACTCATGTGTTTAAGCAGGATGCATCGAAATCAACAGCCGAGAAGGGACGACGCACTGGCGTCCTCATCTTCTACAGATTCATCTTCCAATACAGTTAAAAAGGAAGGTCCTGTAGAAATGTCACAGGATTCTAGATGGGAGGTAAAATTTGCATTTTTACTCTAAAAAGTCAAGAATAGTCACTGGAAATACATATAAAAGGTCTTTTTTGTAATAAATGACTAATACTAAATTCATGATTAAAAAACAGACATATCAACGCGTTCGTGTCAATCGTCATTCGCGACTTCGCTTAAAAACTAGAAGACGCAGAGAAGAGAGTGGAGGAAATGGAGGTCCTCACGTAACCTGTCCAGTGTGTCAGATTCCTTTGCAAGGCCCAGCTGAACAGTTATCTGGTCACGTGGAAGCTTGCCTACGCAAGGTAATTGGTTCTACTAATTAATATTAACAAATATTTGAAGGGCTGCACTCGCATTCAGATTTAATATCAAATAAACTAAATGTTTTAAAAGCAGGATGGTCGCTATCATAATGGAGATGTGCTAGATGAGGATGAGCCCGTAGATATTGAGGGTGACGGAGATGGGGATGGACATGATTTAGACGAATATGATTGGATGAGAAGTAGACGACATCTTCGACCTCATCATGATTCATCAAACAACTACCCACGTTAGTAAATTTCGGACAACTTTCTAGGAACATTTGTAGGGTAACTTGTAGCATTTAAATAAATATTCTTCTATTATTTTCTTCAGTTGCAGCTCTGAACATGACAACATCCCGTCGCCGAGAGGAGGAAAATGATACAATGGAAGTTGTGGTAGATGGGGACGATACATCAACCTACGGATACACACAGTATACTGAGGCAGATATTCATGCAGCTATGAACCGCACAGAAAGTAGATCACCAACGCCAGCTCGGAATCAAGATGGCAACTCTGATGGGAGCAGGTTTGTTCATTGGCAAAAATATTCTTTGTGCATCTAGCGAACAGAGTGTTCTGGTGTAGCATTAATTTTCATGCATCCGCTTAATAGCATATTCGATTGCTAACTTATGAAATTGCTAGAATCAGCAATTAATTCTTAATCAGCAATTAAAAACAATTCTTTAAATTGCAGATGGGAAGACAGAGAATCTCCAGTAAACAGTTCATGTGCTAGTGACGATGGATCCTCAGATCAGATAAGTGGGAATGTCAATCATAAAATGGTCATCCAAGCCCTAAAACATCGCGTACGCGAGTTAGAAAAGGACACAAAGTCAACCACTTTTAATGGCGGCAATCACTGTCTTGTTTGCAAGGTAAGCTCATCTCATGCGTATACAATATCCCTAATTTCTGTTTTTCATCTCTGTTATGCTTTAACAAAATGTAAATGTCTATAAAAATTTCAGGACAAGTACAAAAAACCTGTGGTTTCGATATCATGTTGGCATGTCCATTGTGAGCTATGCTGGCTGCGCAGCTTGGTAAATTCATTTTTTACATTTAGATAAAAACCGTTGTTGATTGAATCATTGTTCAGTCCACCCACACTGCCCACGCTCCTAATTAAACACTGAATGATTTAATAACTATCGTATTTCTTATTTCTCTTTATATGAAGGGCTCAAAGAAGCTTTGTCCTCAATGCAACATGATCACATCCGCCGCGGACTTGAGACGAGTTTTCTTCTAAACACTTACGCCACATACATTTTATTAACAGTCAAGCGTGTCGAAGAGAAATGCGAGAAGAAAGGACAGTGCACAAATTAGACGGAGTTCATCGATGCGGAAAGCTGAATGTACCATCATCAACATCACATCAACTTGATGCTGGAAGAAATTTGAAACTAACAATAAGTTTTATGTGACAAAAAAGATATTATACGAAGGGTATCGATTTCATAACCATTAGAATTGTTAATATAATTACAAACATTATTATTATGTTCATGTATACTCCGTAAAGTTAGATAAAATACACTTAAATTTGAATTCACAATGTATCCTTCTTTATTTAAAAGTCTGAGACTAGCTCGATAAAAAACACACCCGGCTATAATTTTCCTTCCTGCAATTACCTAAATTATTAATTCTTATTGTCTGTTTTTCCAGTTTCACCATGTTTTGACAAGTGCAAATATTGGTTCTGCATGCGAATGTCTCACTATAGATACATATACACTCAACTAATGTAGACAAAGTGTCATATTACACTGTGCTAATTTTCTTCTTAAATTTCATAAACGCGTGCTTATCAAAGTCAATGAAAAAAAATTTGGAAAATGTACACCACAAAGCAGTAAAAATGCAGCGATTGCTTTCGTGCAATTGAGAAATGCGAATGTTCACATTGCGTTTATACAGCACAAATTTAAGTTATCCCCTTTGCTCGTAGCAACACAATGTTGAATGCAATGGAAATATTATTGGAACTTGGAACGGATCAACACAGTATGTTAGATTTGCCATTCCTTCTGCATATAACGACTACAATCTAGAATATAATCGGAGAAGAGAAGTCCTAAATGAATCCCTAATCATCCACCCGTTTACCTAAGTGATTCAGCAAAGTCCTCATGCTCTCCAACTATCCACCGTAAAACAAGTAGTAATGTAAAACGCTGGAAACAAGTTTAGAGAAGGTGGGCAGACAAAACGATTTAGATTTTTAAAACAAACAGACGAATGGGTAATTGCGGTTGTGACAAATTGGGATGGCGAAATTTGTTCCTCGTAAAATTTTAATTTTGTTTATGAGATTTGCATTTATCTACAGTCGAAAAATACTCATACTTTTGACTACCCACATGTACATGAGAGAGGAAAATAATATCAGAAAACCAAAAAATACATGCCTAATAATATGTTATGCAGTTGATATTCAATTACTTAGAGAGAGAGTTCGGTGTTGTATGTTGCATCCGTTTTAAAATGATGTTGACATCTTATAAGAATGTTTATTCAATTGTAGTACAGTGGAATGAATCATAATATTTAAATGTTATTATAATGTGCAGCTTCAAATTTTCATTATACAATATCTACTCACTAAACTATATATGAATATGATTACTTATGGCGTATCACAACATCATAAACCATTATCAATTAGAAGTTTATCGCAAATCGTAATAAAATAAATAATCTGATAATGATGGTAAGGAATGTAGAAATAACAGTTAATTTTAAATGCTATGAAGTATACTACTACTACTACTATTATGTATATCAACTATGGCGGTGGTGAATATGTATGTATGTAGTTCTATGATTGTGCAGTTCTTATAGTAGTTTATGTTAAATACAACGGTAGAAAGGCTCGCTATTACTTAAAATCTTACGGATGGTAAGAATTTGAATCTTAATTTTGAAAGAAACTCTTTCTCTTTGTTTGCACGAATCATGAGAAATAGTCATTACGAATATTGCGTACTTACTTCGATTTCAGGTGAAAGCTAGAAATTGCTACTTTAAATAGGTAACAAGAATATATTAAACATCAACTTAATAATATGCATACTTAAATACGCGAAAATAAATATATTAATATATGTACTAAGCAAAATTGCTAGAGTCAATAAATGTTAAATGACAAATTATAAATAAAACGTAGAAACATATCCTGAACTTTATTTTCCACAATATAGCTACTACGGCTACTAGCTACTCGTGCATAGTTATCGAAATTGCAAGTTGAAAATGTTTCATTTTTGTGAGATGGATGTGTATGATGTGGCTCAGCTACCGCTACCACTGTGATCGTGCTGTATGGTTTATTAGTGCAGTTTTTTACGGCTGAAGCCATAACGAAACGAGACAAGCGCAACAAAGAGCCACCGAAAACAAACTGCATTCGTTCGCCGGCTGGCTGGTAACCCAAAACCCATCACTTTCCAAACCATTTTTACACACGTTTGTTTTCGTCTCTACCAGGCAGGCCATTCATTTTAATTTATTTCACACGTTTTAAAGATTTATCGGGGTTAAAAAGGGGTGTGAACTATTACTAGAGTTTCAACAAATAAGTTTGCAAAGGGTTGGGGAGTATTCTACATCAATTGGCAACTGTATAGAAGTCTATCGTGTTAAAAGGCTCTCATGATCTGTGGTCTGTGAGTCACAGACTGTGACCTGAACTACTTCTGCCTGCACGGCTGACATCGCTGGTGGAGATTTTGTGGCGAATTATAAAGGTATCTTGTTGTAATCTTATCTTAATATAAAATTGTCCCGAACTCAAGAATACTCACTTTACAATGTCAGTATTGAATTTGGGACATTTTAGTTGATAAGGAAGACCCAGAATATTTCTAGTAATTTTTAGTTGCGTTTAGTAGTAAGGTTTGACTTGGTAAGGTTACGTCTAGTCAAGTCAGGTTTGGCAGATGGAAAGATAGATGGATTACGGTTTGCATGCTCAGTCGTCGTTTTAAAGTGTATGCTCGTAATGTCTTTTTTTAATTAAAAGTTTTCCCAAACTCATTTCTGACCAACAACATCACAAATACACATGCGTAATTTGGTTGAGAGGAAAAAGTTTGAACTTACAATACGATTATTGTATTTGTTAACCATTACTTACGAACACAATAACACAAATGATAGTCAGTTAGTCAGTATTTGGAAGTTCATTTTGTATTCATCAGGATTGACAATTGAGTAGTAAGATGTCATTATTTATTAGCTCACTAGAATTCGCGCTTGCTCTAATTGTAACCTGCAACAATAATTTATTAAGCAGTGCCCAACGGTTTCTTTTTAAAATCGATGGTGAAGGGGGGAGGGTGGAGAAATGTCTGCCTGTCTATCTGATGAATTCGCATTTTGCAGTCACTTTGCATTTCAGTCCCTAGTCAGATGGTTACGTTATTTTTAGTTCAAAGATGGGTATTAACAGCAACGGTTACAAACTGTTATAACGGTAAAGTGTTACATGATGCATGTAGGGTAGGTGGGTACTCATTCGAAAGCTATTGATGAGTACATCATTTTAGTGCATTTAATTTTGATGTATGGCACTCCCTCTGGCGGCGGAAAGTAAATGAAATAGGAATATCTCAAATATCAGAGTAGATATCAGATGGAACCCACTATTTTTTACTTTTTCGGTATAGATATATTTTTTGACATTTTTGACCCATAGTTTTTTCGATTGTAAAAGACTTACAAGTAAACCTATATTGCGGGGACTTGGGGACATTCCATATTTAGCAAATTTAACAGAAAACTATAAAATTTAATCCACTTTCCTTCTCTTGGAAATCAAAATTTTGAATTATATTAAAAATTACTAAGAAATCAATATTTATGATTCCAAAATTCATGTACTGAAATCATATTTTGGAGGCCTACATTAAAAATTTTCATGATAATTTTGCATAAAATTCAGAATTAAAATTTCCAAGAGATGATCCGTATAGAAAATTTTCTCGTGGGTCTAACGTGCATAGGTTCAACTCAATACGACAGAATTTGCGGATGCTAGCGTTGTAGAACCTGGTTATGATTTTGGAAGCCTCTTCGTAGCAAATGATGAACATTCATATAAAAAATTTGAACTTTGGATTCGAGATAGTTTGTTATGCTCAAGAATGCTGGACTTGTTGGAAGCTTCAGTCCTATGGAAATTGGTCACATTGTACCAGGATAGTCAGTCGGTCCGTGGGCCAATTTTTATTTCTGGGGCGAAGACGTCCATCGCCGTATTTTTCCTATTATGACACTAGCTCCTACTTATGATCATACAATAAAAAGTATTCAATATACCCCCATTTGACAGTTAAAAATTTGAATCAATAGTTATTGCTGTGAACTCAGCTTCCCTTTTTAAATTAAAGGGTCTTTAAGTCAAATTGTAGATAGCAAACAAGAGCTCTGTGCAATTGAATTGGTTTATAAAACAAAAACTTGAGACTTTGGAGTGTTCTAAACCAATGTAAAAGTACAAAAACCAAATTGATAATGATTTGAACTATATGATAATAATTAGG
>JAQIXX010000051.1:0-112829 GCA_034700605.1 Willowsia nigromaculata
AAAAAAAATTTAGTGGTCACAATTCTCTAATAGGCAATTTTAGAGAATTGTGATGTTAGAGAATGTGTCGGACTACCTACATTTTTCCCCGAAAAAAGAGTCTGTACAGCAGAAAGACAGCAAACATGCACTGAATAGTAAGTTTGAAAAGAAGGGAAAATATGCGGATAAAATTGCAATTTGTTGCTAAGAGGCATATTGGCAATCGTCCACTTTCAATTTTTGTTTCTTCAAAGCCTACATACTACATACATGAGTGTTCATATCGTTTTTGCAGAGAGGAGATTTAAAGATATTATTTTGTTGGCGGGGCGATGGCGACGGATGGTGGTGGTGCTTGTCATCTATTCCTGATGCGTAACAGTTTATGTAACTATTGACCACGTCTTCATAATATGAAGTTGTGGTGGTGGTGGTGTGAAAAATGTGAAAATATTTATTTCATTTTTATCTTCTTCTCTTTCTTCTCTTTGCAAGCTGCAATGATAAATTGGAATGATAATTAGAAAAGAATGTGTTGACTGGTTGAAATGTTTTTAACGAAGGAACTCACAGACAGGGAGCAAAAGGGCAGGATACATTTTACAAAAAATATTATTGATGATAATAATAATCAAGAAAAAATAAAATATATATATTCTGCGCAAAAAAGTTTTCGACTGATAAATAATTACATTGCTTGTGCAAATGAATATATATACCTACTAAATAGAAAATAACTTATTTGTCTCCTGTTCGTAAAAATCACTTCAATTTGATAAAACGGTAATTTTCACATTTTTCTTGTAAATTGCATCGCAGATATATTCGCAATCTTGCTACTTGTGTATTTGTTGTTGTTTCTCCCTCTCTCCTCTCGCGTGCATTTTTATTTGGCAATAATGATAATAGCTTTTAAAAAAAGAAATGCTAATAACAATAATATTTTAATGCAAGCCATGTCTACAGCAGGGGAAGCCAGAGCTTTTATTTTGCGTTTGCATTCATTATTTTTTCTTGTCTTCTTGTTTCCTTGAGACATTCAATATCTGAGCACGTATTCCCTCCGCATTTTATATGAATGAAGAAGCTCAGAGCAAGTACCAGTTTTTCGCCAGGCCAGGATAGATCAAGCCACCACCATTGCCACTCCATACATATTAATATACACTCTTTGAAGAGAGAAAAATGCTGCTACTGCTGAGATGATGCTCTTCTTGTTGATGCTGTCTGTAATATAATATGAGGAGGACGAGAAAGACGACGACTGTGATGGAGAAAAAAAGGTGAAAAACCGAAGAAGCAGAAAAACGAAGGAGGTGGTGGTTCAGCACTGGTGGTAGAAGAGAATCAGCAAAAGTAGAAGAAAGGAAAGATGCTTTTAATTAATTGCCTACAACAGCAATATATTTCCATCAGTTTAAAGTGGGGCTGACAACTTGTGGGACTTTGCATTATCTCTCTCTCAATTTCTTTCCTCGCTCGTCTTTTTCTCTACCTCTTCGTTTTTTCTCTCTCTCTCTTCTTTTGTCTTCCCGTTCCATTACTGTTTTTATTATTGCCAGAGCAGCAGCAGCAGTGCTCACTTTTAGTTAGCCTTCTTTGCAAACAAGCTCCTGATCTTGATGATGACGACGATGTGAGATGAAAAATCGAACAAAATAAATATGGCCTGTGGTGGTGGTGGTTTGGTGTGGTGTGCTATCACTGTCAAAATGAAAAGTAACTGCTTACTGTACAGAATGGCTTCTTCGCAGTTTGCTGGCTTGTTGCTCTCTTCTTGTGCGTGTGTGTTTCTTTCGTGGGGAGGAGGAATAGGAAGAAAAGGAGACGTTAGGAAAAACCGTATAGACGGATAAAACAAAAATGTAAAATGATACAATAGGGATGCAGTTGATCGAATGCTTACAAAGTAAACAATTGCACACTTCATCAGATTGCACAAAATAATAGCTAGCTGGTCACTCACTTCTCTCTCTCTCTCTCTTTCAACAAGGTCCAGTTCCGTTTTCTCTTTGTGTGTGTGGATATAGATTACTGAATGGGTCGATCCACTTTTGCTTGCTGCCATGCATACATAATAATAATATACAGTAGACAAGTTATTGTTGGTAATCGGTAATGGCTACTGCATTGTCCCTAATACTTCATGAAAGGAAGAAAAAAATATATTCAGGTAGCGTTTCGCCAGATGTATTTTCCACTCCTTTTATTCTTTCTTCCATCAACCTTCCAACGAATTCATATGCTTAATACTTGCTACCTCCATTAGAGTTGACATGCAGAAATGAAAATCCTTAAGGAAGAAGCTCATCCGTTCTCTTCCTTTTCGCACCTGCACCACTTGTTCCTCTTCTTGCTAAACTTGTTAAGATAGGTATGTTGGTTTTCTGGTAGCTTGTACTTTTACAAACCGCCAGTGTAAAGTGTAATATTCCGTTTAATCAATGTGAGTACATAATGGAGCAGAAAAGTTACGGAAAATGGGTAAAATGTAAACAAAGTACGACAACTAAAAGTAGGTATTCATAAGCATCAGATATTTATCCCATTTTAAAAGTGCACTTTTTATAGTCTCCACTTTGAATACTGTACAGTAGACGGACATAGTGTCACTGGCCTGGTACTACCATGAATCATGAGTAGGAATAGTCATCGTTGTTGTCGTCTTGACAAAGTCATGTATGAACATTGTCATTACTACTGGTCCAATCAGTAAAAAATATGCCTGCAAGAGATACATACACCATACACCTGTTCAATTGACACTTGAATTTTCTTAAAATGTGTACATACCTTATAGAGAGCGATGTTGTCTCCTCCACTCTGCTTTTTGTTTACAATCCTTTTTTACTGCTACAATTATGCATACCTGGTATCTTGTCAGTTACCACTTTGTGTGGACGATGACGTCGATGATGATGTGTGAAAAGGATGTTAACACTATTTACAACTTGATTGTTATTGCAATTGATTAAGAAAAGAGAAGAACGAGTATTTAAAATCTTTTTTTGCATCCCATCAACACCATTTGCCATTGCCATCATCATGATGATCCATCGACATAATCATCATTCTCATTGCTACTTAATTCTCCTTTGATACTGCATTCATCATATACCTCTACATTTTCCCAACTGCTAAACTTACTCCTCTGGCCTGGCTAAAAAGTGGTGTAGTGCTGGTGGCAGATTGACGCTCATCTTCTCACTCTGATTGCTCAGATATTTTATTATCATTATGAGTAGTAAGAGTATATATGCGGATTTAACCACTTTGCTGCCACTTCTTGTTCTACACTAGAAAAAAATGCACACTGTTGCAGTCTGCAATTGTTATTATTATTATCCAACTGTGAACCGGCTTCTTTTTTTTTCAAACACAAAGTCGACTGAATGAAGAGTAGTATAGCATGCATTGGCATTTTCATTCTCACCTTTTTTAACAGGAGCTGACAACAAGAAAGAATGAGGGAGAGAGAGAGATAAATACTTAATTTATTATGGAGATGTATTTTTTACACTTGGTTGTTTGCTGTCTTGTTGATGTTCTTATTCCTTCAGCAGACTATCACTGTGAGGACGAAAGAACCGCATCACTTATTATTTACATACATAATATGAACAAACGTACTTACCTACTCAGGTATGTACCTAGATTTTCTTTTTGAAAAAAAAATGAGCCTCCTATCACTTTACTTTTCTCTGTCTCTTTTTGATCATGGCAGGTGAAATAAGTAAATGTATTAGTAGGATTAAATAGAAATATGTGAGGTAGTAACAAGAGAGAAAAAAAGAGATTTGAAAATCGTGTATGATTTTTTTCTGTTTTGTATCTTTAACCTGCTGACAAGATGAAGTAGAAGATCGAATCATTTTTTATCGATTCTTTTGAAAAAATGAAACACATTGAGAATGGTGGTGATGATGACTATGATGCTGTGATTGTGATGTTGTTAAATGTCGATTACAAAATTGATGACAGGAGGATCAAGATTCCGCTAAATAACCGTTACAATTCATCCCATCATTGGTTTACTTTTTACACTGTGTGGTATCATATATTATTTCACTTCTATGTATACTTGTCATAAAAACGGAATCCAGCAGGAGTAAAGTAGTGTAACAACAACAGCTAAAACCTACCTCTACCTATAAAATAAAGCAGGACAATAAAAATATTATTAGCATTTTTTTATGCATCACGAAAATAAAATCAATCAATTGAGCCAAATTAGAGAAAGAGAGAGAGAGAAGGAGACCGTGATTGATTTGCTTTTATTTGCATTGTTAAAAAACAGACTGGCTTTTCTTACATGTCGTGGTGGTGGTGATAAGTGATAAATAAATGGAAAATGTTGCTTACCGTATCATGCGTATTAGTTGCTGGCTACATTTGTAGATACATTTTTTTTCTTTTTACTCATGTCCCATAAAAAATCATACCGCTTCATCATTAGTCAATCCTCACAATGAAGCGGTATCATCAGTATACACACACATATGGGAATGCAAAAAAAAGTTACATTGATTCATTATATTATTATTGGTATTATAAGTAGGTTCATCATCAGAATGATTTGAGGATGATTACCATCGTCAATCCCAAAGTAGCTGCAGAAGCGGCATTCAAAGGAGTAATATGGCATTTCTTTCAATATATCATGGACGCGTATATATACATTCTTCACTAAAAAAGTAGAGAGAAAGCCTAGAGATGTAGCATAATAAGTAACAAAATATATTATAAACACATATAAAGTTTGTTCATGCATAAATCACTCGTCTTTTTAAGTAAGAAAAGATGATGTTGATGATGAAGAAGATGAAGAAAGAAAAAAAAGCATGAAATGCAATTTACTCAGTTGATTTTACGCTATTTTCCCCCTTTTGATGGATACATGCATGCATAATAATGTAAAAAATGCACATAACAAATCACGACTATGTCGTCCTCTCTTTTCTCTCCCTCCCCATCTCTCTCTCTCTCTCGTGTTCATTATTTCTAGCATCAACAGTCTACCAGCAGCATCATTTATTGAGAAAAATGAATTGCTGATGAAATGAAGGTAGGCGCAGATCAAATAAAAAGTTGAGAACAGTTGATGCAGTTATGGTGCTTAGATGAACAAGTATACTTTGAGAAATTTGAACTCCTCCGACGATTCTACTCTGCTCACGGTTCGGTTATAATATTATAAAAAAATATCCCATCATCAGTCAGTCACTTTGGATTTTTATGGGCAAAAAGGGGTAATGCGACTGTAGGTTCCAAATTTTTTTGCAATTTAACAACAAAAAATATCGGCAATGGATCAGGTCATCATGTTGTTGTTTTTTTTGGTCGTCTTCTTTGCCTCAGCCGAGGTGTATCATGATCACCAGAAAAGATTTATCGTGAGTGAATTACCATTTTTGTTTATGAGGAGAAAAAGGTAAAAAGGCACGTTTTTCTCTCTGACTATCTCTCTTTCTCCTGTGCTCTCTCGCTCGCCCTATCACTCTATTTGTTGCTTTTTATATGCACTTCTTGCTGTGCAGAAAAATTAGTCGTGTTGATTGCTGACGCTGTTGAGCCTGTGATGCTGCTTTCAAAGAGGATAATAATACGGATGGCATGGTGAGAGACCTATCATTCCACCCAGCAATGAAGTGCATTATGATATAGTAAGAGGCTAAAAGTTTTTTAAGTCAGTTGGTCGTTCCTATCATCGTCATCGTGATCATCCCGAGATCGCTTATAATTTGCATCTTGAATGTGCTGAACGTGTTTTTAGTAAACAGTGAATGCGCTCTGGCATATTTTGTATTTCAATGCATTGTATTCTTTCCTAAATGCTCAGATAAACTAATAATAATAATATAATTTGCCAGAAAACATACAAGGCGAAAAAATATTGCCTTTTTGAAGAAGAAAAAAATCTGGTTTTTTAAACCAAAATGATGAGGGATAAGAGAGAGAGAATGGATGAGAGTGATTGTGGCAACAGCACATAGGTATACGAAAAGATTATGCAAAGCTATAACTACGATTTATCAGTAGACAGGCGAGGCTCAACAACTGGGGAAAATGTTTCTTGCTCGAGCTCACTTTACATTAAAGCAATACAGCGATTTGCCGTCACCTCATCAATACCATTTCATGATAATATTTATGATAATTCATCACCATCAAGCTCACTTTTTCCTTTACGAGAACTTGTATAATGATATGATAGGAATGTGAGTATACCTACGTAGCTCGTTGTTTTAAAGCTGGAAAGTATAAAAATAAGCAGATTTTTTTATTTTTGCAAAAATAGGGGAATGTGGCGGTGGTGTTGGTTGTGGCGTGGCTGTGCGTTTGACTTTGTAAAAAAGAGAGAATTCCTTTTAGCTTTACTTACTCAATCCTTCATGTGCTTTGTGAGTTGATTAGCCACAAATTATTGCCACGATGGGTAACTCATCATCGTAATCATCATCAGCATGATCCCCACTACCACCACTATCGGTTCGTTGTTGAGAAAATACAACAATAACAGCAACAGGAACAGCATTACTTACTTAAGTCTAGTTGCTCAGGTATTCATGGTCAGGTGATTAGACAGACTCGTTCAAGAAAAAAAGGTGTAAAACATGTCAAGAGTTATTCAGTGTCGAATTCACACCTTTCATCATCATCAGTATTTTACTTTACTGTGTAACAAAACTATTTTTTCAGTTTTCCTTTTTTCGTTTTGCAGAGTTTTTTTCTACTTTTTTCGTCCGCTGTTTCGGTTTGCTCCATTTCATTTTTTTGATGATCATGTCGAAGTGTAATTTTTCCTTCTTGTTTGTGCATTTCGCTTTATTAGTGAATACACCTGGTTTGCACAATTGGGAAATGGATAGAGACATTGAGTATGAGAATGTGTAATAATAATGTATGTAGGTAGGTAGATGGAGATAAAATTCATGAACAAACATGCATTCTTTCACGGTTGCGTTCTGCTCTCCGTCTCACAATCAGTTCATCTTACTTAAATTCACTTTATTCCTCTCTTGCTCTTGATGATGATAATGATGATTTTGCTGATTGCACTCTCGCTCACTCTCCTCTGCCACTTCTTGTCGTCTTTTCCTCTTCGTCTTGCCACTCCAACGTTCACGCAAATAATCAGCTTATTTGTTGTTACTTTACATGCGTGTATTCTGACGGTGTGATGCTGACGTTTTTGCTGCTCTTCTGATCAAGACGGGGATACCAAAAATGCATGTTAATATTATTATGTGATGATGGCGATACTGATAATATATTATGATGATGGCTGCTTTTTAACGAAATACCCTGGTTATTTTTTTACTTGGTCGGTCGGTCGGACGTCCACTCGCTTAATTTGAGGTTTACACGGTATATCATAATCATCATCATCATTAGAAGAATCATCCTCTTCGTCTCATCGTCATCACCATCACCACCGTTTCTTCTTCCTTCATTTCATAACGAACTCAAACATGCACAAAGTATTTTTGTATCGAAAGTGGTATAAAGTGTTAAACAAGATATTTCTGATAGGCTTGGTTCGATCGTCAGTCAGTGAGTATTTTCATTCTCGTAAAAAAAAACTAAAGCCAGTTGGCTAGCTAACAGTTGATGGTGCTGATAAAATGGCATGGGCTTTCTTCTTGGTTGTATGGATGTGTGTTTTCTTAAATTGACAATTTTCAGTCTATAAATACAGAGATGCAATGCAACAAGTGGGATCATGTTTCTTTTTGAAAAACAAGAGCACAGAGTATATCTGTATCGCATAACCATTATTGCTTACAAAGCCACTGATACTGGGAACCGTCTGATTAAGTTATTTTTGTACATTGGTATAAAAAGTGCAAAAAGGACTGCACTATTATCATTCTCGAGTTTTTCCCCTTATAAGCAGGCATGCACGCAAACAATAAGTCTTGGTTTGGTTATATGGTGAGGGGTAATAAAAATAAGAAAACAAGTTATGCTGTTCATATGTATGATGATGATATGCTAATGATAATGAGAAGGTGGAGGAGCGGGTGATACTTTTACTGTTGTAAAAATCTTGATAGCCATACATAAAAATGAAAATAGAAGCATACATTATATAATTATTATGCAGTTCTCAATCCAAATACGACATGAAACTTGTCTGCACCAAGAAAACTGGAATAAAACAAAGTTTCTTTTGATTTTTTTGCAAAACTTATTGAGACACAAAAATGAGTGATTACAGTTAGCATGCAAAATGCGCCAGGTCATGTAGGCCGATGATGCTGTGTTTATCGTTAATTTTTGGAAATTGTTATGGATGGGTTGGGTAACCCAAATTATTAAGTTAAACTTACTTAATAAATCGTCGCAGGTAAAATTGTGGCAACTGCATTTTGCAGAAGTTTCTCCGAGTTCATTGGAGATGGAGTTTCTGTTTCGAGAAACCTGTGGCCTCCGCACCTCCTCAATTATCTCCCAGAACTGAGACTTTTTACCAAAGATGCATGGCCCTATAGAGGAAACTAGCAAACCTTCACGTTTCCCAAGTCATTGCGTTGTGGTTACCTTTGATAATTTTATCTCCACCATCTTAAGCCGATGAAGCAGACGGCAGAAAAGTGTATGAAAATGTGTTGAACCAGAAGCAAATAAAGGGATACACACTGCAAATGCGATCATACACACTTACACACATGAAGCTATACGTCGATTCTTTGGTGTTGGTGTCTACTTCAAATGTATATTAAGTTTTTGAGGTTGAAAGAGGAAAAGACAGGGACGAAAACAATATCATATTCTTCTCCCGATCAACAAGAGCAACAACATTTCGAGAAGCAGCAGCAGCAGTAGAGAAACAATCATGATCATCGTCATCATCAGTGTTTGCCTCCAGGTAAAAGGAGAGAGAAAAAAGGAAAGAGGAGTTTTGTTTCTTGGTGTTTTCTCAACTCAAGTTGGCTGCTGTATGTTGCTTGCTTTTAGTGCAGATTGATAATGTCTATGAGAGAAACAGAGCAGCAACTATACTAACAATAGGAAAAGGTGCATAATATGTACACACACACGTTCAAGTTTCCTTTTTCTACATGAACGAACCATGCTCTTTTTCACCTGAACAATAATCCAGTAAGTTTAAGTAAGTGCCTCAATTCGTTCACTTTTAATGTGACTGAGACTAGACCACACTACATAGCACCATCATCACCACAAACAACTACTGCTCTTGCTCCTGCAATACATTTCTAAGCCACTTGTAAATTAAAGCAAGTACACATGTGAGTACATATAGGGGAAAAATGATTTTCTTGTTAAAAGAAGCTCACCACAAGGAACGATTCTCTAGCATCAGCACCATCACCACAAACCATCACCTCATAATAATATTACTTTGCTCACAGGCTAACAAAGTAATAAGCAAACAGGTAGTAGGTAAAGTCAACGTGAAAAGGTATCAGCAGGGAAAAATGACGACGTCCACTACAAACTTGAAGCAGAAATGCATTCTTGTTCTTCTTTTATCCGATGGATGGGTTGGATGATATTGGATGGACAATGCTCCTCTTTTTACTCAAGTACAAAAGAGGATAATACTCTTTTGGACTGCACTCACTCTGTAAGTTTCATGTACCCTGAGTCTCATCATCATCTCCTCCTATCATACAGACAGTCTGAATGTCTCCAGGCGAAAAAGTCAGAAGAGAAAAACGGAGAAGTTTCAACAACTTCACTCAATTCACTCAACTCTCTCGTTCTGTTTGCTTCACTTTACTCTTCACTTGTTCACATTATTGTAGTCATCGGATATTTTTATATCGCATGATCATGATGAGCACACAAACGGAGAAACGCTATTACAATACGGTATCTCTAATGAAACCTTTTTAATGCTCGGTTTACATTTGATGTTGGGATTGGACATGAAAAATATAAAAATAGGTATAAATGCATAGGTACATTTTTTATTCTCTCTTGTTTGCTGAAACACTGGTTGTTATTCTCTTTCTATGTTGATGGCGTGGAGCATGATGCAAGCATGCAATACATGCCCAATGCATGTATCTACATGAATACCGACATTCTCTTGAGGAATAAATTTATAATATTATTAAGTGAACAAGACTAGCTTTAAAAACTGCATTCAAGTTGATTTTTCTCTCGTCCCAACTATATCTCAATTCAGATCAAGCATGCACGCTATCTGTACAAGACTCCTTTCGGCATCTCTCTATTGACAACAGGAATTTCAAATGAAAGCTATTACTGTACAAACTGTACATTTCGGCAAAAACGTATTGGTACTGTCCGGATTTTCCATCTCATGTAATCATGATTATCGCAAATACATGCCAATTAACCAAGTTCCACTTGGAGAGAGGCAAATCCACAGGGATTTAAAAGCTTACCCAACATCATCCATTCCCAGAAGTATGGTAAATTCTGATTTTGTCGTGGTGTGATGATCGACATGGCAGACTGCTATATTTACCAGTAAATTCCTTTGAGTGTCTCCTCTAAAATGACATGTCTTCTTCTGTTCTACTCCTTCCATTTCACTTGAGACATTTTTGTTGGGCATTCTTACTCTTTGGGATTATCATTATTATTATGGACACATACCTACTTGAAACGACAAGGGACCCGAAAAGATATAAAAGAATGGTCATGTCATGTTTAAGTATTGTCGTGCAACCTTCCTCTTTCCCTCCACCTCCTACCTTTTGCAAGGCTATGTGTTGTTGCAGTGGCCTTATTGTTGCTTTCGAGTGGAGAGGCTCATGTTTTTTTTCACTTGGGTTGCATTGCATGCATTGATTGCATGGATGCACTATGCTGGTGCATTGTTGGTACATTGTTGCTGCTTTACTATTAAAATATAAAAAAAGGATCGCTCTGCTGCAGTGCACGGCTTTGCTCGTGCATTGCATTCTTTCATGCAGTCCCTTATCTATCTAGATGGGAAGAAGAGGCCCCAAAAATCCCAAACGAATACCGGACTCTCATACTATTCGACATGAGAGGAGAGCATATCCATCCGCAGTATATTTTTCAGGCTTCCTGTAATAACAATAATAACAACAACAACAATGGTAATATAGCGAGCTCCAAGGAGGAGAACACGATGACGATCATAATGGAGAAAAAAGTTGTAATGCTACTACACAAGTTGGTGCATTAGATACAGAGCGTAAAAGAGCATTATTATTACTACACACACCAGTTCTCTACTGCAACAACGCAGGAGAAAAGCAACAAAAGCCCGTCATTCCTTTTCTTTTTGGATTAGATTTGGCTTTTGTGAAGGAGTTGAAGAAGAAAAAGTAAGGAGCATGCTGCTGCATCACCATCACCGCAAAAGGAGTATCTACTTTTATGAGATGAAAGGCTCTTTTCAGCTGCTGCATACAGTGTTGCACTATTCCAATATAATTGTCAGTCTTGACGATCATGATGATGATTATCATCATCGTTGTCCGTCGCCGTGGAGTATTATATCCACTAAAATAATATGTACATATATTAGATTATATGTTCTTTATACATAATATTTACAAATAATCAGCGTAGCATGTATGTATTTCTATAGGTGCATTGATAAAAGCCAGGCATAAGTTTTCAGGAATATTCCCTTTTTTCCGATCCTCCGTCCGCGTCCGTCACTATAAAGAAATCTTTTTCTCTCTCATTTAAACTTGTTGTTTTGGCATTGATGTGCATTGTACAAGAAGAAGAAGAAGAACGACGAGACGACCAAGACGTTTTGAAGTTTACTTGTTCCATATTATGCAGCTCAGTACACGGCCACAACATCAGTTCAGTTAAAATAGATGCAATGCAGTGTGTCTCTCTGTGAAAAGTTGCTGCTGCTGTTGGTGAACAAAAATGAACAAGACACACATACATTGCTAGACAGATAAGTACAAGCTTGCTTAGAAATGAAAACACATGTACAGAGATGCATACCTAACATAAAATAACAACATGATCAACTTTACTTACACTTTACATTGCATTCTCTTGCTGTACTGCACTGAAAATATAAGGCAAAAAGCATCTATCAATAAGAACAAGATGCCCAAAGGCAGAGAGAAGAGGCCTGTTGAATGTATGCCTTGCCTGAGTTCTAACACTATCCTTTTTTTCCTTCTTACCTTTCCTCAAATGTTATGTATTGCATTATTATGATTATGTGCTAGCATATAGGTACATACGTTACATGGGATATGTATGCATGCAGCACACAAATCCATTCTTGAATCTCTCATGATGTAAAAAAATTACTCTAAACTTTGACGAGTTTAGTTAGTTGTTCAGTAGGCTCTCGCAGGGATACACACATGCGCGTACGCTCTGTGTCGTCGATCTGTGTATCGTTTTTTCACATTATTGTTGACGTTTCAGTTGTTTTTTCAACTTGGTAACGTTTTTTTCTCATACTGACTTCCTTCACAGTAGTGGACTAGGTGCGAATATAGAGTGCTGTGAAAACGCTTCTAGGCCATCAGACAAATGACACTGGTGTGTGAAGTGTTTGGACATTAATTATTACCCAAATTTGTTTGCGGTGATATATTAGGTTTTTGGAAGCAAATATTGGACTTAATCCGTGCATGTCTACATGTGTGTTAATGCCGCTATATTAGCTGTTTTCACGCATGCACAAGATTAGCACATCCACTTTGGTTTGCTGGAGACATTACATTTTCTCACATTGCTTACCTGAATGAAGGATTTAGGATTGGGTTTCATCTTCCTTTGTATCACTTAATAATACAAATCGATGAATTGAACTTCTTGAGATTATCCACTATTTTGACCGGACCAGCATCACAACACACATTGGAGAAAATAATAGCTTGTGTTGTGCTGCGCAACGAAAAGCAAAGAAAGGAAAGGAAGTGCCTTGTTCTCCTCTCGTGAATATATGTGAGCTGCATAGCAAGCTGATACCATTACTGCAACAGACTACTGTGAAATCATCATTATTGCTACAATATATATGATTGTTATTATTACCATTTTTCTCGTTCGCATTGTTGACTGTTTATCCGTGGCTGGCACTTGAGAGAGTACTGAATGGAAATCTACTATTGCTTTTAGAGCTTCTCGGAAGAAAATTACAAAATAAGCGCATGTGTTTGTAAAGCGAAAGGGAAGAATAGAATATTTTTGTAAAAACTTGTAAAGTGGCTGGCGACACAAAGCCTGAGCCGGTGCTGATGATGAGGATGGCATTACATTAAACCTTATCACGGACAATGAGAAGAAGCAACGGCAAACGTACCAGTAGTAATAATGCAACAGTTCACATACGTATGTTTCTTGGCTTGATTGTGGATATTGAATGGGAATATTTTTTTTGAAGGCTTTAGTGCCTGAGTAATATTGTGCTGGAGTAAATACAAACATTTTTTCTTCAAGTTTTCTCACTTCAAGGAACATTATGATAAGTTAAAAAAAACCGGCATAAGTACGGTAACACATGCATATGGCACGACAAAGTGAACACTATAATACTTTGTCTATATGAACGACTAAACAAGTTATATGACTTGCTAGGATCTTATTATGTGTGTGGTTTTTAGTGTGTCCAGCAAGACATGAGAATCTGACGTGAATACTTTTCGTTTGAGCTTTTTTGGTGACAAGACCATTTTCTGTCACAAGACAAAAATGAACAAGTCTACTTGCCATCTTTATGACTTTATGTCAAAAAATTTTTAGCCAAAAGGCAGATAAAACGAGATATCCTTCCCAGGCTATTTTTATTATATGCTTTTTTCATGCTGCTGGAAGAGACATGGAATGGACGATGATGATATTGATATTTATTTACTAGTTATTATTATGTAGTTGTTACCAAGCATAATAATAAAGTGGAGGAATTATTACGACAAGATCAACATGAAAAGACAAATTTTATGTGACCAGTAGACTGGTAGTGTTTTCATTGCTGTAAGTTGCCGAGCATTCGTTGTCTCTCGTTTTTTTAATTTAAAAAAGCACAACTCAAATGATTTTCGTCCACAAGGATCTCTGTCGTCTTCAGTTTCATCACTTATTATTCTAGCCTGATGATTGTTTACCTTTACTCGCTGCTATACAATATCCCGAGAAATATATCAAATTACTTGGGTCTGGACAATAAACTACAATAATTATTATCTTATGCAGCAGAGAGACCAGTATTGAGACAAGTGAGAATCCTGTTCATGCACCAAAGTGATATCAGTTTTCCACTTTTGTCGTTTTGGTGCATGCCATGTTACAGAGTTGACTTATTTTTGGGGGAATTGAAATGGAGCCGAGTGGTCAGTGCATTTGTCGACCTAATAATCAGAATGACCATTCACCAGTAATAATAGAAATGGTGACAGGATACGCTGCTCTTTCTACATGATGATAAAGTGACTTTGCTCCGAAAAAAAATACTCAAACTACAAATTCATAGGATTCGGACGGGGACGTGACGTGAAAGAGAATTACGGAGAAAACTATAACTATATAGAACGAGAGGCTCAGCAACACAAAGAAAAAATGTAAACAAAACATAACGAGAAAAATTGCACAGTAGAAAGCTAAATCGAACATTGTGCTCGGATGAAGCAACAAGTGACATGTCCAGTAGCTTACGAGCATAAGAGAAGTGTTATAACAGATTATCCATCTTGTTTGCTGTTTTTTTTGTCCGAGTTGGGAAGGAAAGAGAACGAGGATATGCGTTTGTACTATTGTGAGTTGATCTTGTTCCTGGGATCCGTATTGCGAAACTAGCAAAAAATCGACAATACTTTGCGTTGTCATAATATTGTGCTTTCCGTACTGCTATACTTCATCGTGTGTTCATGTACTAACAAGTTGGAGCCGTACCAACAGAAAACAAGATAAATAGGGTAGATATATATATGAATGCAATAAAAAGAAAGTGAATGATGTTCAGTTTTTTTTACTCCTCTCGTTTTCTGTCCAGAAAAAGTTGTTGATGATTTCTTAGAGTGATAATGTGTTTTAGTTCGCTTTTTTCATAGAAGAAAGGAAAGAATGAAAAAGTAATGATGACAGCTTATGTCAAACAATAATAATCATATTTGAAAGAGAAATATAAAAAAGTAGATTTTTTTTTGCTTCGCTGCTGCTGCTGTTGGGAATTAGCAAAGAAAGATGACAGGTTAAGATTATGTCAAGTGTCAGGGTGTCAACTCAATGCTCATTTGTATGTACATGTTGTCTTTTGCGATTATAAAGTCTCTCGTTGGTGGTGTTGTGCTCTGAGAAATTTGATATGGTGATGAACTGATAGATATACATATCTAGTAAAATACGAGTGTAATTTTTGTTGAGGCAGATATATTTTTTAAATTGTCGATTTCTCCTTAAAATCATTCAAAATGCAATTGGCAAACGGTATGGGTGAGAGGATGTCAGAAATGTTTGGGCAGTGGCGACGAAGAACAATCACAGCAAGCAGTAGACGACCAGCTACTGCTGCTGCTGGTGAACGAGATGAATATCAGAAATCTTTTCATGGAGGAGATGGTGATACAGAAAAAGATGCATTCGCTGATATTCACGGTGACAGTGTAACAAGTGGAGCAGGAAGCGATATGAAAGGGAGCTCATCATCCGCATTTTTACCATTTTCTCCAGTCGCAGTATCTTCAGAAAGTTCACATGAGGAGGAGGAGGATGATGAAAGGCGCAGTGCAAAATGTCTTGGTCATCCTAGTAATAGTAGCCATAGTAGCGAAATTGTTGATAGTCGTCCTGATAATTTCACAAGTGTCAGCAGCAGCAATTACACTAGTGGTAGTAGTATTATTAGCAGTAGTAATAAGTCTGTTAAGAGCATTCGTCGCCGTAATAGTAATAAGATGTTGTACTCAAAATCCAACTCGTGCGCAAACTCGTCCAAATCCGTGCATGGATTCAATCTCGTCTCTGTGATGTTAGCTCAGACGCTTATTCTCATGTGTTCCGTGTGCTGTTCCAGTAAAGTCTACAATGTTCATTGGAACACTTCAAATCCAATGTAAGTTTAACAATCAACACATTTTTTACCCTCTTTATTTGCTTTCCTCTGTCACGCATTTTATGTAGATATATTCATATGTAAAGGTGACATGGAATTTGACGCCTATGTTGAATAAAAAATTATTGTTGATACCCGACATCTTACTTAAATATTGACAATACAAGAAAGTATTCATAATTCTGGTGACCTGGTAGTCCAACTTAAAAAACCATCATTGGTAGCTACATTTTCATTTAACTTATCTTACATTTTTACGATCCTTGTGTTTACACAACTACTGTTAAGCTGCAATAGAAATACTGCTTGGGTTTCTCTTATTAGTTAACATACATTTCGATTTGTTAAAGTTAAACCTCTGTTGGTATACTGTTGACTCTGACAACACCCTACGGAAAAACGTTAAGCCATACATACAACCAAACCAGCAGCAATCACACAGTCAGTCAGCACATATTTGAAATGTTGACTTTTGGAATGGGACTGTTGCTGATGATGATGGTTTTGGTTTAAAAAAATGCTAACATAACGACACGCATGCAGAGTTTACACAGTGGTCCCACAGTCACAATATTATTATTGTTATTACTATGGCATTTTAATGAATGGCTCCTCTTGTTTTATTTTTTATCTGCATTTTTGACGCAACAATGCGAGATATTTCTATTTTACAGTAGTAGAAAAAGCATGAAATAGCGTTCATTCTTAGAACTGTTAGTAGATGAATGAATTAGAAGTACTTACGATTTGGTGATCTATGGGTCCCAAGTGATTCAGCAATTAAATCCATTTTCAATTAAATCAATTATTCTTATTTCGTATAAATTAATTAAAAACGAAAGAGCAGGGGAAAAAGTAGTGAGACGAGAGAAGGAAGTAGTAGAAGAAAATTCTTGGAAATCCCTGTCAGAGAACGACGATCATCATCGGCAGGTGGTAAGTCTTTAGAGTTTGTTAATGGGAATGTGAATGGGACAAAAAACAAGATGATGTTGAGCAGAGTGACTCAAGTAATTTTTTTCAAATAAATGCATTTTTGCTCAAGCTTTTTTCTTCTTGTCGCAATTCCTGAAAGAATACAAATAATCATCATCAGAGAGAAATAAAATGAATGAATGGTTGAGCGAGCATGAAGATGGAAAAAGGAAAGAAAGTCAGCAGAATTGAATGTTTCATTCTCTCTCGCGCAGTCTTTCAGCATGTAAGTATTGCACACTCTTCCTTTCGACCAAGAGGAGACACAAAAAAGCAGTTAGATCATTGACTGTGATGATGACGATGAGGATTTCATCTTGTTGAAGATTTTAATGACGTAATGATAAAAATGAAACAATTCTATTATCTTGCTATCATTTTGTCTTCTTCACTCATCATCATGTCTCATCATATCATCATATACCACGGTTTAATCCCTTAGCATTAAGTAGTTTGGATTCAGTCCACTCGACTCTCGTCTTGTCGCGATTACCATCATGAAGAGGAAGAAAGTAAGGTAATCACATTAAAAGTGTTTGCCCTTCAATGTCACTGTTATATAATATGGCTAGCTGTCCTCTGTTATGCGCCGTATGTGGGGAAAAAGCAAAAGCAAGCTCATCCTAATTAATTAGGTAATTAATTAAATTACGTTTTCCTTGTTCTTCCTTCTTCCATCTCGACGTATTTTCCATGCAGAAAAACACAAGCAACCACCACTGCCACACCACCGGCTTCTTGATGTTTCCTACGTGTGTAACGAGACAGAACCACCAATGGAGGAAATAAGGTTGCCAACGTAATACACTCAAGTATGTATAACAGCAGATGGATGAAATAAATATGGCAGGTTCATAATTCTCGCTTTTCCACCACCACCACCATCACCAGCATGCATGTTTACTTTATGTGAAGAGAGAAAAAGGGTTGCCTTTTTGCTCGTCTTTCTTGTTACCTATTACGCTTTCCATGAAAACAGCACAAGCCAAAGTGAACGTCAGTCAGTCAGACTAAAATCTAGTGAAGCTCAATAAATACAGCATGTATGTATTGACGCAGACAGATAATAATGTAATATTATGCATTCTCATCTTTCTCTCTGGTTTTCAAGTCTTCACAAAGTTCTTCTTCAACCTCAACACACCGCCACTATTTTACTTAGTTATGCATGCCAGTCTTGGTCTTGGATGAAATAAATAACATTGTATATGATGTGTTATGTGTTATTATTTAAATATTTTTCTACAGACATTTTTTCTTCATGTTTATTATGTACATACTATACTATTATGATTTCATTTAACTGCCATTCCTTTGCTCCAATTCAATAAGACTTTCTCGCTTCGCTGAATTAGGAATACAACTTGTTTCTCTCTCACCCTCTCGTTTTTACTATTGTTAGTTGTTAATTAGTGTGTGTGTGCTCACTCATTTCTTCTAGAGCATCAGTATCAGTTGAATGTCTCATCGTTTATTCTCTTCTTTGTTTTTCTCTACCTGGAGAATTATGAACATGAACGGTTTCATTCTCCCGAATCTTTTTTACTTCGTATTAATCCAGTCGTATACTCGCATTTGCTTGGTCGCGTTTCTGACTTTGTTAATTGTATTAAAGCTAATTAGTTTTCCCCAAAGTCTCACTGTGCTTTGCTGTAGTGTATTTTCTATATTTTGAGAAATCCTTTGAGGGAAGCTCTAGTGAAGTGTGTCATGTCGTGCTCTCCTATATGGCTGCTGCTTAATATTATAATGACGATGATGATAAAAAATTTTGGATTTCTGGACTTTTAGTAGTTACGATAGGGGCATTCTGTGACATGAAAAAATCAACTTGCATATTGTTTGTAAGAAGTTGAATACAATTACTTGTCATTATCATTTCATTTTGGTGACTAATTGCCCTCACCTCAAATTCCTTTTTTATTGAGGAAGTGGAAAAAAATAGTTGAATCTTCAAAAGCTGCGTTTTGCACTCGTCCTTGCGAAAAAGAAACCTCAAAATTCGAAGGATTACTTGGAATATAAACAATTCTTTTCTGTTGGTTTCTTCACAAAAATCCTTCAACTTATTTGTAAGAGTTAGCTAAATATTAAGCTGCTTAGCTTTTTTCTACACCAAAAAAAATGTTTCGTTACTCTGGAGATTGTATTTACTGTTGTCGCAGTATGCCTCTCTGCTGCTGATAATGATAATAATGGTGATGGCGAGAGACAGGTAAAGCATCATTGTAGCCACAATAAATCAATTTAATTACTAAAAGATGACACCAGAATACAAGCGGTTGGTGGTCAATCCTTCCATCTCCTTTTTAGCTCTTCTCGGCGGTGGTAGTGTTGCACTGGTATGATGATCATCATCATCATGATAAAAAAATAATCGGTTGGTTACATTACAGCAGTAGAAACGATAATGTACACATACAATTCAAACTGTACTCAGCAGCAGAAGTTGTGATTACGCAACACCATTGTTAATTGTTGACTTTCTCACCACCACCTTGATGGTAGAAGGTATTGTAAGCGTTATCATTATCAAGCGTGAATCATCTTCTTTAGTCTCCGTCATCATCTTACGCTTCCTTGATGATTTTAAATACGTTTCCTGGCTGATTTGTTCGAAAAGCTTATAAGAAGCGGGTTATGTAGCTCTAGGCTAGCTTGCAAAGACGAAGAAGAGAAAAAAGTCATTAAGCTGACTTTACATTCTCTCAACTTCCATAATCCCAACTCAAGTACACATTGTCCACTCACAGTGTGTGTGTACTGTTCAAATACACGATGCTTCATTTTTTTCTTCTCTACTTTATAGCGTACCTTAAAGTATGCATTACTATTATTTTAAAAGGCCGACATAAAAGGGAAATGAATAAGAGACTTAATTGTTTTCAGCTCATCGCCATCAAATGCACATTGGTTGAATAAGAAGAGGAGTCTCTTTGTTTCAAAGCTTTAGGCTACCCGTCATTCTCTTCAAAAGGAAGATGGCGAGGCTCTCGATGAGAAGACCATTTTCGTCGATAACAATTTTTGCATAAGGTGGTCACTCATTTACTCATTTCATAGTATACAGTATACAGCATTGGCAAATGTAAAATGCTAAGATGAAATGGATGATGATACTTATAACCAATAAATAATTAGCCAATTTTTCAGCTTGTCCAATGTCCTAACTGTGTGAGTGCTTCAAGTAGAGGATTCCGACAGTCTCTATAGACGGAGAACCATCATTCGTTTATGTCATTTTAGTAGGTTCATACGCTTTTCAAGTAGTCAGTTTTTCACTTAACTAAACACACAAATGTTCTCATGCACATCTTCCGTCATATTGATAATTCCTACAGTAGCAATGTGGCATCCGCAGAGAGAGAGAGATATATAAAAATTCGCTGCAGAGAAGATTAAAAGCAAGAGGGTATGGCTGATGTGAATGAGGAATGGTGACTTGGCGATAAATTCACAAGCAAATGAAGAATTTTTTTTATTGCCATTTGCCAGTTATGTCTGTACTGTATCGCGTCACGTCTGTCATCTCATCGCTCTTTCTATCTTCTACCCCTTTCACCCTTTTATATCATCCACAAAACAGTGTTAACTGAGTGTCATCATGATGATCATCATCTAAAAAGAGTGATAAGAAATGACGATGATAAAGTTAGCCAGACCAAAAGAGAGAGAAAAAACTTACACAAGATGAGTTCTTTTATGACTGCAGTAGTTGCAGTAGTTAGCTTACAGCAGTGTAGTGGCAGTGGTATGCTAATTGAAAAATTAAAATAAAATAAGGATGGAAAATTGCATTGTGTAAAAAATAATGTCATGTTACATGGGAAAAAGGGAAAGCATTCATATATTTAATTCCTTTACTTTGTTGCTGCTAATATTATGGCTACATTTCGATCATGATGACGATGACTTTGATGAAGAGGATGGGATTTACTGTGTTGTCATTCACTTAAAAATTTTACTATTTCACTTATAATCGCTTATATTATGTACTTGAATGGTAGATGATGACGTGTGAGTGTGAGTAAGGTAAGCAGGCAGTCAGTCAGAGGCAGCAAAATGTAGTAACTCGTCAGCATGTCTATTCTAACTGTAATTGAAACAAAAGTGGTGGTGGTTGTATGTAGTAGTGCTGCTGCTGTTGCCAGTGTACATGCACAAATTTAAATGAAACTTGTAAGTATTCTCATTCATTTTCCTTTAAACAAGCTGCTCTTTTGTCTTCCTCTTGATGGTATTCCTCCGCTTGGGCTGTTAGTGTTAATAAATAAATAGTAATAAATATGTTTTGCATTTGCACTTCTCGTCAAAGAAGAGGAGAATTTTTTGTAATAATAATAAATTTTGGCAAAGAGCAAAAACAGAGAGCCCGAGCCCCTTTTCCATTTAATTCACTCATCGTAAAAATATGATGATGATGATGATGAAGATCATCAAGAGGAAAAGAAGTAATCGTCACCCTTTAGGCATTATTGCAAAAGATAATGTGATTCTTTAATGATTATCATACTCAATTTTTTCTTGTTGATTTGAAGATTTGCTGCAGTTCACAACTCTCTCAGCTAATGTTGTCGTTGAGTAGTGGTAAGATGCAGTAAAGTGAAAAACTTGTCAAAGTATTTTTTCTTATTATTTGATACAGTTTCTCCTGCTATCAGTGAAATAGCCGGTGGCGGCAGTAGCAACAATCTTGTTTGAATCTTGTTGATTGAGTTGCGATTATGCTGCATAAAGTATTGATTGGATTGATACTTATGGTGGTGGTGATGATGATGATAGTAATGATGCAGTCAAGTGGTTACGGAGTCAAGTCAAGTGGTGGTGGAAGTGATGTTGGTGGCTGGTGGTGTGTCATGTCATTTTTCTTGGTAATGAAGTGGATCAAGATGAGTTTTTGCTATTATTTATTTCAAGCTATGCATCTTCTCTCTCGTTTAGGTTGTCATTGCATATTGCATGGTTACACTCCAAAAACAGTTATCAAACATGAATGTGAACATGGTGTAATAATCTCAATAAAAAATTCTAATGGCATAGTTACGATATTTGTGGTATTGAAGGTATTGAAGGTATTGATTATTAGCAAAGAGGAAAGGCGGACGAACACGTGGAAATGCAAAACAGTCAATAACACAAATCACGCAAGGGAACATAAAAATATGATGTATATGAATAAAATGTAGTGGGTGATGATGTGGTGATTATGGTATGCATGTGTAAACTACAATACAAACAAAAATTGATTATTTTACGTTTTTTCGTCAAGTTTGAGCAGAAAAGTTATAAAATATATCAGCTAATTGTAAATAACATGAATAATAATAACTACATGAAAGTCAACTACTCCCTTTTTTCCCTTTAATTACCGTTTTCGCCTTCCTCCTCTCTTCTTTATATCTGCCTACTTTTGAATATTTTTCGTTACTTTTTCAACCAAAGCATAAAAAAACCGTTCGAGGCATACAACTTGGTTATCTGGTTACTTTACAAGATTGTTTGTTAGTTAGTCAAATGGGAGTAGTTTTTTGTTAGCTTGCTTCTCTCTCTCTCTGCATGTTTGTTAGCTGAAGTAGTGTGCAGAGAGGTAGTGTGGTAGTAATAAATGGCGATGATAAATTATGACAAATCAAAGGTGATTTAAGATCAACCTCATTATCCTCTCATGACTAACTAACTTCAAAAATATTATTGTGTGTCGTAGTCATCATCTTTGAATAACTATCTATATAGGTATCTCCTTTTTTTCTGTAATATTCTATTTTATAGAAATTTTTTTTCATAAAAAGTCATCTCAATAGTAATGACTAACGACAGCCACCATGCCAAGAGGAGACAATATCGATTTCTTCATATAAAAAATGAAAAGTTGTTGCTTTGATGATGTTGTTGATGTTTTGGTGGCGATGGTACTTCATACTTGTGAAATCAGTTATTTTATGAGTATTCGTCATGACGTTCAAAAAAGGTGTAAATAAACGAGCTTACTAAATGGTCTAAAAAGTAATACTTTTTTCAGCAAAATCATAAAAAAATTATTTTAATTTTGATGATATTTCGATGCACTATACGTAACTAGGCTTATGCTCTATGCTCTTCGTTCTACACTACCTGAATATTTAATTCGCTGTAAACCTATTTGGAAAAAGAGAGATAATAAGTTTTTATATATTTTTCTGCTATTGTTACCGTTACTCTTCATCAGAATCAGAATAACAAGATGTGTTTTTCATATTTTTCACAGACAATTTTTATTATTTCGTTTCAACTTTTGATCGTAAATCAATTCAATATATATAAAAAATGCTTAACTTGGGCTTTTCTTGTTGTACTTTCAAATAAAATAGTTTAACGAGTAACCTTGTTTAAGGCTTCGTCAACAACTAACTTGAACCTTTATTTCAAAAGCACAGTACTCTGTTTTTTGTTCGCTGGAAATGCAAACTGTTTTAAAATTTTTATCGAATAACCAATAAGGATAAATTTAAATCAGTTCCTGGTTTTCATAAGGAACCAAGTGCAAAAGGAAATGATGGACCAGAGAGTTGATTTTAATATCAGAACAATATATTACAAAAGGTAGGTACGTTTCAAGTATATGCATACTTATTACGTGATAATATTTTGCCAATTGTGTCTACAGGTTTTGTGCAAATGGTCATTTAAAGATAGGAAAAAATACATATATCTTAAGAGTTTGACTTGCCGCGCTGCAGGTGACTTGAGAAAATATAGCTGTTTTAAGTGCGCTGAGTCTGGTATGGATTTCGAAAATGCTAGATTCATTCTTTCGCTCATTCAAACAAACATCACCGGTTTTTATACACATTTTTATTTCATATTTTACGATAACGAGAAAAAAAATCACTGAGCAATTTGTTTCACTATCTTGTAAATAAGCTTTGATGTTTGAGAGAGAAGATACAGTCAACTTGATTATTTTCATGTGATGTTCATATGAAACATCAATCAAAATTATTTCAATTGAATTCTTTCTCGCTTCTCCTCACATACAAAAGTCATTACATGTAATGGCGAATGTTCACAATAAAAAGCGAATCGATGAATTGTACGCAAAATAGGATTCTAATTTCTGCATAATTTATTTTATACAGCAGCATACCAGCAGCAGCTCATTATTTATGTAAAACGGTTAATTAAAATGACTCTTTGAAGAGTTTTTATTGAGCGAAGGGAAATTTTTGTTTGATGTTGTCACATTCAAATATTCCTGAGATGGTTATCAAAACTAGAAAAATCACCGCCAATGTTCTTATCTTTGAAATAGCTGCGGGCTCTCTCAGAAAGAAGTTAATAAATGCGTAATAATGTTTTATTACAACTTGTGTAATATTTTATTTCATATAAATTGTATTTAAGTGAAAAGTTTAGCTAAATATTGTGATTGACTAGCGACCAGCAAGTAAATTATTTCTATTAAATGGGAGGACTTTGACTTGATCGTCACTGATGAAGAAAAATTATCACAATAAAGTTTGCAAAGTAGACAAGGTGTGAATTGTGTGATATCAAATTTCAAGTCATTGCGATGAAAATCACTTATAAATTTTGTTTGCAGGAAAAAAATGTAAAGTAGAAGTAGGAATGCTAACTATAAACAAGAAAACGGCTAATTTATGTTGTAGTTGACATTGTTTTCTTGTCACTCGTTGCTTCCTCTTTACGAAAAAAGATAAACAAATCGAAATGCATACAAAAGTAAAGAAAAACGGTTTTTTGTGCTCCCTTCACAAAAAAAGTAAACAAACTTGCCTCTTTCTTTTCTCTTTAACTTGTCTTGACTCTTGAGAGATTGCATATGAAAGACTGTTAAAAAACTATTTTTTGGGGAATAGGTCAGTAGGGATGAACTGGCGAAAATTTCTCCAATAAATTTATTAATCAATGTGTGTATATACTGATGTCATTGTCTCGTCACGTATACTGTAACAACGACACAATGCTATTCATATTATTCATATGATGTGAGCAATTAGCAATTTAACAGTAATTATTTTTATACGTGCACATTATCTACCTACACAAATTTACAAAAGTACCTGCAAGCTTATGTATGTGTCATGTGTACCTACATATTAATGTTGTACTGGTGCAAAGGTAATCGCTGCTGTTGTTGCAGGGGAAAGAAGGAAAAAAATTAATTAGCAAGAAAGGAGAGACGCGGAGTGATTCAAAAGTTGAACAATTAAAATACATTATGCGATGTGTGCATCCTGTTTAAAACGTTTCAACATTTATTTAATTAACCAAACATTAATTTTACTTTTTGTCTTCTTCTTCTTCTTTGTTTGTATGTCGACCCCGTCATTTTCTCTGGTTTCTTCGTCTGGCCTGTCGTGATCATAATTACATTCATGATGATGAGGTTATACTATATTCATTCTCTGATGATACTATTATGTCCTCTTCTTTCTATCTGTTTGATGATCTGTCTCCCTCTCTCTCTGAGTGATTGCATTTTTGCACTGTGAGGAGGACGCGAGGTTCCGACGGAACAGAACAAAAAAAAGTATTTTAGTTGATATCATATTTGCATTTTTGCACTGCGAATGACGCTGAAAAATAATTATTTACTTAAGAAAAGTGACTGTTTTTCGTTTTGGTTGATGATGATGAGAACGATAATGATTATCATGATCACGTTGTCGCTCGGCCGTTCGTTTCGCGTTTTGAACGGCAAAAGACGATGATAAATTTGCTCGTGTTCCTCCTCCGCTTCCTCTTTTGTGCCGCTTCAGCTCTCAATCCATCATGATCATTTGCAGCAGCAACAGTAGAACAGCAGCTTGTAGATGATCATTTTTTTCTCGCTTTCGTCTTCTTCTTCTTCACCGTGACATTTGCATTGACGGAACGGGAAAAAAATCCTGACAAGATAAACACATTTTATTTAAATAAGTTATTATTAAGTACGTACTTATTTGTGGTGTACCTATATGCTCATAATATAGCATTGTACCTACCTTCTCAGCGTCGTAATAACATTATTATTATGCTTACCTACTCACTAGTTCTTGAACGCTTAACAAAAAAATGCATTAGCAACGTACGTTATTCTTGCTGTTGTCGTCTGGTATGTACGTGACGATTTCAATGGATGCATTCTCTCTTTAGAGAATTTTTTTTGCAAAACCTTCTTTGGTCAGTGTACTGGTATATGTAATTTTACACACTTATGATTTGCTGCAGGCGTATCTAATACTCTTGCCGCAACAAGGGACAAAAATGCGAAGAAAAAAATTCCCTTGTCAATTTTGCATGCCAAATCCGAAACATCAACATCATCCTTGTCATTATGCAAATCTCAATTTAAATCTCTGTTTCAAATGCAAATACAAGAGAAACAAGCAAAAAATCCACATTTTGTACAATAGACTTTATCATTGCCATTTTATCAGTTTTTTTTTCTACCAGTTTCTCAGTATAGCATATATATTAACTTGCTCCTCTTTAAAAATAGGTTTTTTGACCAGTCCTATAATAATAATGGTAATATGTCATTTGGAACATGACAACGACTCAGACTTCGTGTGTGTGCTGTTAATCGACTGAATATTTTTTTTCTCTTCAATCGGAATGCTGATGAAATGAAATCCTTGGATGGTCTTCATCTATAAAAATGTCTCGTCGTCGTCACCGTCATCTCTATACACATGTATACTTGAACATTTTTATTCATTTTTCTTAATGGAATCTTGTTTCTCCCTCTCCTTTTGAATCATCGAATTAGTCCAGTTTTGTTTCACTCTTGAGGCATCGTACACGGTAATCATTCCCCGATACTATTTAAATAATCCAGCCATGTACATAGCGCTTATTCTTGTTCTTCAATAATGGCTCCACTGGTAACATGAGCTGAATCGGTTAACTCCCAATTTTCTCATGATCATCATCAGAATGATCATCATGCTCATCTTGTTCTCATATTATTGCTCATGCTCAACTACACACAATCTCTTAAAGCGCATTTTATTCAAATCAAATAGCCTCTTGTTGTTTTTTGATGTGAGCTTGATGACGATCATGATGGCTTTTGCTTCTCAGCGTTTAACTTTTAACAACATGCTTCGAGTGAGACAATGACACCAGGCAAGGGAACGAGCGAAATGAGCAATAACTCCTCTCTAAAAGTCTAACAAGGTATGCGGCATCTTCAATACCTTCTTCTTTGTTATCATTATTCGATACTAACAGTGGCACAATGCTAAGGATAGTGACGAGAACGAGAGTCAATTTATGTTTATGGCATACAGATGTAAAAATGATTCTACTTCCCACTCCTGCCAATAATCTATCTATCGCTTTTATGCTGAGAAAAAATGCTAGAACGCACATATATTGTGCTACTTACATCCACTTTTGGTTCCCATTGAAACTGTCAAAGACAAACATTAAGTTGCAGTGAAAAATGGGAATAATGATGATCATCGTCATGTTCTACAACAAGGCGGAAGTTTAGAAAAAAAATAAGGAAAAATAAAAAAAACACGGGGAAAGAACATTAAGGAAAATTTGCAGGAATAGACAAATTACTCTCTATAAAACAGGTCAAACGTTTTCCTGGACTGATGATGCCGGTTTCAAATTCAATGCTCCTCTCTCTCTGCTTTCTAGCATATAGCGGCATTTCACACAAGCGTCTTGAATTACCGATGGTTTGATGTTTGATATAATAATAATCTAAAGTGAATAATATGTTGTCATTGTCATCATCAAAAACAACAACAAATAACCGACTTTTTAGGTTTGTGGAATCAATAAAGTACACTCGACTCGTTACTTTATCGGCACAAAGGTTTTTTTTCGTCTTCTGTGAGTGGCTGATCCACTTCTGTTTTATAGCAGAGGCCACATCACGTCAAATAAGAAGAGAAGCTTGAAGAAAAAAACAGAGAAATTCCTTTGCTTTGTAAATTATAGCAGTTTCACGAATCCAGATGTTTGAATATATAGAAAGCAGGGAGAAATGGTTAAATTTTTTGGCACATGGCTCAGATTCCCAGTTGGTTGGTCGGCAATACTCAAGTGGAGGCAGAGGAGTTTTTCTAGTAGCAAAAATGCATTTTATTTGACTTGACATGATTGTTCTAGGAGCAGTTGACGATGATAAAAGCCATATAAAACATGGTTGATAGGTAGCAGTAAAGAAGTCGAGAAAACATGCATTATATTGTGTATTTTGAGGAAAGCACACAAGTAGAGAAGAGATGATGATGACAATATGATGACGATGATTGCAATGTAATGTAATGATCACTGACGTTCGTTCAGTTTAAAATAAAAGAAGAAGAAAAAAACGTGAGAGCTTATTCATTCTTCTGTTTTCATGATGACGAAGATGATACGACAGTCTAAAATCTAGTATTTTGTAACAGCAATGTACATTACCTGCCTTCTACTCTGATAATTTTTTGGTGCTAGCGTGATTTTCCGTAGTTTCTTGGTAGTCAGCATCGTCATCATCATGATCCTCTTAAGCTTGTCAAGATTATCGGCATATTTCTTCGTCTCACTGTAGAATGTAGAAAATGGTTATTTTTTTCAACTAATGAGGTGAATGAGTATGGTACAGGAAAAGGAGGTGAATAGCATTTCTGTTATTTTTACCCGTCTACTATAGTGACTTCCTCTTGCAAAAAATGTATAATTGTGGCATAACTGCTCTGAAGGTAATATATCTCTCAGGGTTTGATAAAATTTGAATTGTAAAATTACACTGCTTTAATGAGGTAGAACAAGAGAAAAAACTGGGAGTAATTATAATATGCAGAAACTGACTCATATGACGGTTCTAATACAATGTATTTTTATCCTATCAAAAACATCAAAAACAGTAGATTTCCAGAGCTCTCTGTAGGTTAGCGAAGGGATATAGAGAACGTGTTATGGAGGACATAAACGTGCTAGCGGATAGGGACCCACCGGCTGCTTCTTGTCATTATTAACAGTAGGATCAAATTGTCATCGTTTGTGTGCTGAGCACATTTAAATTCAGTGTAAAAAAGAAGAAAAGGAACCTCTTCAAAAACCATTTTGTAGGAAGCATGTAAGCCCATTTGTAACCGTTTTCGGTATGTTAGAGTTTTGCCTTGAGAACAGGAGCGTAGTGAAACGAAGAGTAAAGAAAGAGAAAAAAAGTTGTTCCTTTTTCCATTTCATCGTCATCATCTTATTTTGGAAATAAATGTCCGGAGGCTATAAATGTCACTCGATTGAGAAAAGGAGTATGGAGCCAAGCTAACGTTGCATTACTAAACCCTATTACTAAAACTATTTCTTGCTTTTTTGTCCCAACCAGCCTAGCATTTCTTTTTATTCACTGTGAGTCCTTCAGCGACAACTCTAATTCAACTCTACTTACTTGCGTAATCAGTACTTTCCGTGAAAATTATTATTGGATCGTTTTTCATGTTCCGTTGGTAAATTTCCCTTTATTTTTTTGCGCTTTTTGTCACCATTCCAACTTGAAATTCATTTCACCGCCACCGAGAGACAAATTATAATGATCTGAACCCCGAAAAAGTATGAAAGCCAAACCACAAGTACTAGACCATAGAGGGGAAAACCAGCATTTCATCATCACATTGTTTTAGTATTAGCAGACAAATGAAATGCTAGCTTCAACCGCGAGCACCTTCTTGGCTGGCATACTCTTATTTCTCTTTCTCTGGATGTCATCACCACCACCAGTCACCAGGGACTTGACTGTGAAAAAAAACCCAGTGATTATATCACTGACGAATTCTCAAACATACTATGCATTACCATCATCACCTACCAAGAGTTGACTGGTTTTTGGCTCTGGGAGACATTTGTTTCATGGAATTTATAATTCTTTACCAACAATGATGATGTGGTGACACATGCTTTGTATTATAAAACGTAACGAAAAAAATGGTATTCAAATTAAATCATTTTTTATCTTCAGTGTGTGGTGGTGGTGGTGTGTTGCATGACGACAACGGGTTTTTGTTCTGTTTTGTGTGTGCAAGGGCCACTTTGTCAGTGTTTTGTCAACTTGTCTAGTTTCCCTCTTGCTGACCTGTCGTCACTTGTATGCTGTCCGGTGTGATGGAAAGTTCAGTGAAGGAAATGCTTCAATGATTTCCCAACAACTCGTTTTCTACTAGGCTTCTTGTCCAGTTTCCTGTCTAGTTTAAAATGACGAGTGTTTGTTTTTTCAAAGGTTGATTGTTGTTGCGTTCTGTTGGTGGTGGTAGCGATTCTTATCATTTCCACCAAACAGCAACATAGTAACCTACTAAATCATAAGAAAATTTGAAGCAATCTCACGTTCTTTCGGTTGAGTTGAGAGCAACCTGTCATCATTTTCATCGCCAAAATATCTTAACCGCATTACATTGTCATCGCCACCACCATATTCATGTTTGGATAATCGTAAAATACACGGCTAATTTTCATATTCTATTTTCATGAATGATGAGAAGATGTGACAATCCACTATTTCTTGTTAATACTTTACATGGTTAGCCATCAGCTTCGATTGCATCTAGAAAAAAAACACCTATGCTCACTCGTTTTCATAATGTTGGCTATTATTATTAGAAAAATTTTCATAAGAAAATGGAGTGAAAATGGAGGGTTTGATTGTTTTCAGCCTATTTATGTATTCCAAGTCAGTACTCTCATTTTCGTCACTCCAGCAAAGCAACTTCTCCACCCGCCGCTTCATGCTCACTCACAGCCATTTTATCTGAGAATATCACATATTAACTGGTTTACACACATCATCATCCGTTTTCAGCGGCGGAGAATCATTTTCCGTCTGCGTCTGCTAGATTCACTAGAGTCCTGCTACCACTACTACTACTTTAAATCAGATAATTGGTCTTTTGGTCATATAGAGAAAGACCTCTCATTGTTTTTTCCCTTCTTGTTGAAATATTTATTTCCCTCTGAGCGAGAGGCCCCATCGTTTTTTGTCAAACTCATCGGCATCCTTTGCCTGTTCCCTTGACAATATTTTTCATTTTTTCCCTTGTTCTCTGTCCATTTCGTCCTTTTCTGGACTCTTGAAGATGAGAAAAGCACATCACACTACCTAATAGGACGACAGCCAGGCCACCATACTGGACACTTTTTTTTAAACAAGATCTCCAGGTATGTATATGTGTTTTGGAGAAACTGACCGAGTTCACGTCACCATCATCATGATCATCGTCATATTATTATTATTATCGTTATTGTTATTATTAAATGCGTTGAAGAATGTGTGGTAGTTTTTAAGGATGGTTCCTGTCAACCATTTCTCTCTATCTTGCTTTGTTTCTTCTTCATTTCATAATATTATTCCTCTGGTGATCCATTTTCCTCTTCGCCTTCTTATCCTCAAGACAGATCAAAAATGGAGATAGTGCTGCAGCTTATATACCCTGAACGAGAAAAAAATGAAGTTGATTACAAGGCTGCTGGTTGAGGAATGAAACTGTAAGCACATAAATACATAGTTGTATAAATTTCTCACTGGATCTCGGTATGCTACATTAGACCAACATGTGTACTCGGTGTCTCGGGTGGAGACAACAAAACGACAGTTTTTTAGTGTCATTTTTTTCTCAGTTGATGATGTTGAGGATGATGCTGTTGCCGCTACGTGTCCAATATACATAGGTATACATATGCGGAGAAAGATTTTACTAGAGACGACAACCGACGACGGCATGGAAAAAGGACATTTTTTCCCAACAGAGCCCTCAGCTCATTGTCACATTCATCATGACGATGATAGTGATGAACACACAGTATCTCCACTTGTTTATTTTATTTTTTTCAAGAAAACAATGTTCTCCAAAAAAGAGAGTAAAAAAGTAAAATATTTTTTACATGAATAAGTGAACTAGAAGAGACAAAAAACCTTTTTCGCTCCTGTTCGAAACTACGGAAGATTATGTAACGAAGAAAAATGACTTAAACGAAGGTTTTCTTTTCCTTTAAAAAGCATATAAAAAAGCAGTGAGTATAATAATAACAATTCATTACTATTATTATTACTTTTATTATTATTGGATGGGACGGAATGAGAAAACAGAGCTTTACACACAATTGTTTAAGAAGCTGAGAGTATTTTTGGGTGCTCAAAAACTCTGAATGCTTGCACACACACACTAACTAACAATTATTGCCATTATTGTCAGAGAGGAGGAAAAAATAAGATAGGAGCAAGGATAAGGTTACGACGATGGTGGTTTGTGTTGGTGGTAGTAATAAAAAGTAAATGTTACATTTCCTTCAGGACAAACAGACCAGGTTCAGCTTCCAAGTCCTGGTAAACCGGACGAAAGAAAGGCACGCAAAGAAATAATAATAAAAAATATAAATATACGCGACGACGACACATGAACAAGCACATTCGACATGAACAATTGTTCACCAGGTTTAATGACAAGGGAGTAAAGGAACGATGATGATGACGATGAAGATAATGATATCATCAGCGCTCAAACACAATTAATCTTGGCTTTTAATAAAAATGATAATAAATTGTTTCAAGGAGATAGGGTAAATGGGAAATCTAAACAGAGCAGTAGTGAAGATTGGAGAATGAGCATTGAACATGCATGGATTGTTCCTGTGTTGACGATGATGATGACAATAATATTAATTTTATTTAGATGTTTTATTGTTATGTTATGCGAATACAAGTTTTAAAAAGCGATTTCATTGCTTGTTAAACCATCTCTGTGATGACAGCATAAAATGAAAACAAGATGATCAAACGCACTCACCAACATTCAAATTCTTTATGATGATCAATGACTTTGATGATGACGACGACAATATTCCTAATAAAAAAGAGTCTAATCAGTTCCTAAGGCTGTAATCATTGCAATATTATTAATGATGTCTGTGTGCATGCGTGTGGTAGGTAGATGCAAAAGAGATAGGAGCAAGTCAAATATTTTTGCCAGCATATGCCAACCAGTAAGAAAAAGCAAGTCGGCATGCCATCAGGTTCTTTCATCATCATCATCATCACAATCACATTTTTTTGTCCAGAGAGTTGAGTTGACTTGCTTCTCCAGAGCATTTTTTTCCTTGTGTAAGGAAAGCAGTAGGGAATCCAGTCTGTCATCATTTCACCAAATTCCCAAGCGATCAAATGAATTGATACAAAAATGAAGAAGATGATATTAATTATCATCATTTATTGTTGTAGGCAGTTAAGTAAGGTAGGCAGGTTCAGGAAAGTTGAGAAGTTGTGAGTCCAAAAAGATGAATGCATATGTACACATCATTATTATGAATGGTTGAGTTGCTCCCATTATTTTCATCAAGAGAAACAGAAACATATTCAATTTACTTGATTGCACCAGAAACAATAATGATGACGGTATTACATAAAGTAATACCATCACAATCATCATCGGCATTGCAACATTGTTCACTTGTGTAGATATTTTTCTTCTTTAATTTGACTCCTTTCCTTTATTGATGATGGTGAAAGGTGGCTTGTTGCACCTGGGTGGCGAAACCCAAGCAGGAGGTTAGTAAATGACTGAAAAATCTAGAAAATATGATTTCTACTTTTTTTTATAAGAACAAAAGCCTCGTGGACATGTATGCATGTAGGTATATATGCCTTGTGCATAATTACAAGCATTCATGAATGATAAATATATTGCCAGTCATAAGAGAGCATCAGAAAGTCAGGTTTTTTACAATTGACGATGATGATCCGCAAAAAATATATTCAATTAAGGTACTTAACATTATTATTGTCTTTTTCTCTGGGTGGCGTGCCCTAATCCTCAGTATGGAGTCGGTGGACAATTTTTTTATATCGTCATAATAATAAATAGCGGAAGAAGTCTTCTGCATACCTTTGAGATCTTACTGAGATTATTATGAATGTTATGATGATCATCATGATGTTCATGGTATAGTACTGGTTTCTACACTGTTAACAATCTCATGATGATGACGATGAGGATCTCTCTTGATGATGTGATTCATGGGATTTGATGTAATCGACAGAAATGAGAGCTTGCCTCTATCTGCGCTCTCAACGTTTTTGGCTTTTTAGGAGATGGTCAAAAAATCAAGCTCCGGCTCAGCACTCGGATTTCTTCTGGTTGTTGTGCTTGTGGGGAGTCAAAAAACCAGATCACAAACAAAGATAAAAAATAAAATTCCTATATGTTTACCTGCTACATAACTTACATAGTGTGTGTGTGCTGCTGAGCTGCTCACTTTGCTCACCATCAGCCACTCGGTATTTTTTTATTCTCTCTCACACAGTCAGTCATAGTGAGTCTTGTTGACTGAGTGACTGACTGACTTGTCCTGCTTATTTTTCTGTCTTCTTGCTTTTTTTTCTCTCTCTTTTCTCCTCTTTATAAGGAAGTTTCTGTGGGTTAAGGTGTGTAGTGGGTTGATGATGATGGGGAGTTGATGCCGGGTTGTCTTCATCTGCACACATTTCCCTCGCAAGAATTTCGTTATTGTCATTAGTCCATTTCATTGTAGGAAACGAAGGAATTCAGAGGGTTTTTTGTTCTTTAGTGACATTCCAATCTTAGTAAAAGTCATACGGAACGGGAATGAGAAACTTTTAATGGTAATATAAATAGAAGAGGGAAATATTTCCGGGGACGGGAAATTCCTTTGGTGGGCCTAGATTGGCATTTTAATACAATTTTATTTCAGCATTAGAATGAAAGTGGATGGTAATCAGATTAGTTGAGTAGAAAAGGGAATGAAAAAAAACGGGTCAGTTTGGGGTGAGTTCATCGGGGTCAGTAAGAGAAACGGTCTTAATGAGAATGATAATGAAAATATAGACCTAGTGAATCATTTTTACATCATTGACATCAGGGACTGTCATCATAATCAACATGGGCATCATCATGATGAATCAGATGTGACGCGGCGATTCACGTTAGGTCGTGTGTATTGTAGATAGGTACATATTTATCGTCACGGCTCATTATTGTGTTATTATTATTTCGACATCGTGACAAAAAAAGAATATTTTCATGTGAATTCAATTGTCAAATTGATGCAGTACCTATGAACCTATAGAGAAGGAACATTTTTTCGATAAAAAAGAGATTTGTTTGAAAATGAAGTTGAAAATTATCAAGTTGGATGGAACTTCTAAATAAACTGTTATTGTTCACTATGTTACTTTTAGGCCGATGATAATCATAGGATTGGATAAGGTTTTTCCTTTCCTTCTTTGTGATAACGATGACGAGTTGTGAGTGTATCTAGGAACCTGGTTACATTGTTAGGGGACCACTCGCTGTGCACCAGAAAGACTTCTTGTGAAGGAATGCCTTGCATTGCAGACAGACCTACAAAATATATAGCACATGCACGCTCCACTACTAGCACAGATGAAAATGCAATAAAGCTGGCCACTCACATCCCATCCTTCAATAATCATAATTATTATTGTTGCTGCATGGCATTGTGTTCAGTTTCAGTGGTGAAGAAGGTTAAAGAAGAAAAATTGAAGAGGATGTAAACGCAGGTAAGGATGTTGCCGTGCTCAATAAGATGCAGTAATGCACAATGGATCGATACTGTGACTAACAGATAAAGTTGCATGCATTTGGGGGCTTGTAAGATTAACAGAGGGAGACAGTGAAAAAAAGAGGAAATTATTGTAGCAGAAGAATAATGATAACGGCACACATACACACACATCATCTCTGACAGAATATTTCATGATAAAAATGGCATTTTACTAGTTTTCCTTTTTTTGTTATTGTAGTTTTGATAGAAGATGAGAAGAAAAAAACATAATGGTTTTGGCTGTTTTTTAAGATGATGATGACGGTGATGGTGATGAATGTCACAAAGGTACAGGAGGACAATTGAGTCACGCTGGCAGTAATCGTATTATAGTTGAAATGAAATCAAAAATGAAAATACTGATCGAGAAAACGATATTGATAGAATGTGCAAAGCAGATGCAGAAAAAAACATCACTTTAGTTTTGCACAAGTCTTGGGAAGCCATAAATTTTCATGTAAAATTAATAATATTGTCATTTGCAAAAGGAAGTAGAGAGCAAAACCACCACTAGCAAGAACTACGTCAATAAGCCATCCATTAAAAGCCCACTTAAACATCTCAAAAGTTTCATGAATGTTTGCAAAAGTAGGATAAAATAGATCCATCTTCTACCATCATTGCCACATTCTTACTAATCGTTACTTTTCAGCCGCAGTCCACACAACTTGTTTGTCAAAGTTTTCTTTGCTAAAAGGAACTTCTCTCTTCTTCTTCCTCCTCCTGATTCTTCTCTCTGATAGCAGAGATGTACATACTTTCCCTTTTTCCTTCCCTCTCACAATTCTATATTGCCTCACTGCAAGATTTATAAGATCGCTTGTCTTGTCTTCTCATAACAATATTATTATTTGTTTGCTTGTTGGATGGATGGCTGGGTGTTTTGGAAAAGGGGAAGATGAATGGCGATAGTGGCATGGCAGGAGCAACTCCAGTAATGTGTATGTGCACTTACCACTTTGCATTTATACTTTTCTTCCTTCATGCATAACGCACAAACACTAGCAGTCAGACAGATAAACATTTTTGCTTACTTTTTTCACTAAAAATGTTGGTAAAAAAGTGCTCTGCCGACTATCCCGCGTTCTCTAGAAGGATGGATGGATGAAGAAGAAAAAATGTTTGCATTATGGCCTGTCACCATTTTTTGTTTGTTTGCTTAGGTACGTTTCTATCTGCGTGTGTGTGCGTAAAAAACGTGTGAGGAGGAGGTGGAGGAAAGCAATGAACAGGAGCTAAGTGCATACCACACACACATACATAATATTGAATTACGCAGAGGGAAGTAAAACCAACCACGTTGATGTGGATGTAATGATGACGATGCAGAGGCAAAGTTATGAAGAAGTAGAATGAAAAAAAAACTTTCTTTATTCTGTCTAAAAAAGTAAATAGCAAAATGGTTTTGGTTCGTACAGTGTAGTAAAAAACGAAGATAAGTACATTGTGATAGTAATAATAATAACAAACTGCAAAGCATTTTTTACTACTTATTTTTTTCTGCTGTAAACGTAGCCGGTTCTCCATCCAACCATATCCATCCAAGTGAGACCATCATCATCATCATTCCATACAAAATATACAAATATGTGTTTTTTATCCTAACAACATGTCAAAAAATGGAATCCGACATTTCCCATTCCTCTCTGTCTCACTACTCAACTCACTCGACTCACAACACAGGAGCTTTTTGTAGGTTTTACGGGTACAAAGATGATCATGATGATTGTGATGCATTCTCTCTCTCTCTCTCTCCTCTATTCTGAATATTTTTAATATTATGCAGACGGGCAGGGCAGAAAGAATGGATAAAATAGGTTTTTTTGCTGGAAAAAATTATAATGGAAAGCTAAAAAAAACATTTGTATAAAAGCAAAAGCAGAAAAAAAGGAAATCGGATGGTTTATTTCAATTGGGTCGCACATTTGTATGGATGTGGTGGGAAATGCATTGAATGCACACAAACACACGCTTTGTCTGCTTCCATCTCACTCTATATGCACGTGTATGCCATTTTTGACATTAGAAAAGTGGTGTAAAAGATTAATTGACAATTAGATGATGGGGGAAAAGCATAAAAAAGAAGGAAGGAAGAGAGTCTGTACAGAAAATTAGACGATCATGATGATGACGATGAAGGATTTCATGGTGATGTGATCGTAATAATGTAATGCAAGTGCATAAAAGTTAAAAGAGTGGAGTGAAGAGTCCAGAGACCTGATGGAGGAGAGTAGCTTACAGGACATTTCCTGAATATAATATGTTAAGTACCATTATCATCGCCATCACCACTGGAGAAGCTGATGCTACTTACAAGTTGTACTTACAGTCGGGAGTTGATCGGATCAGTGAGCCGAGTAGAGATAGATGTAGGTATTATGCATGTACATGTGTACTTACATTTGGAATTCATTTACACGGCTACTTTATTATTACTATTTTCTCAACTGATTTACACTATTTACTCCAGCAGTAGTGCAATAGTTGTGGAAACAAACCAGGCGTAAAGTGAAGTGCACACATATAGTCTCTGTGAATGAACACTTCGAGAGTATCCTAAAGCAGCAGTAACCAGCATGACATGATGTTGATGATGAGAATTGAGAATGTTTCTTGTTCTTCACTCATACTCAAAAATCATCGTCACTGTGAAGAGCTACTGTGTTATGTGTGCACTTCTCCGAGTTGTTGACTTGAATTGCATTGGCAAGGGAAGTAAGACGAAGTATTATGTAATGTTATATATTTCATATTTTTTATTAGTGTTATGGTGCTGGTAATGGTGGTGGAGAAGCAATTATTCCTTATTCTGAAAAAAGGTTACCTGCTGTGCAGTGGGAAGAGGAATATTGTTGATGATTGTTGTTGTAAGTTGCATGCATGTTATTTATGTAGTAGCAGAACTGCATTGTAAAATGCATGTTGGCGTATTCTCTGCTTTTCCATGAAAAAATATTACACACATATGCATTATTATATCATAACAAGAGTCCATTTCTTCAAGTTTTTTTCTGATGCTTTTGCTTCTTTTTTCAATCTCGTGTTCTACCATTCATGAGAGTGTGTGCAGTGCACTTAAAAATGATGATGATAATGATGATACGACGATGACGACTATGTGCATCATATGTGCATATACATGTACAAAGTACAATGCACCAACATTTTGTAGCTGATTCATGAACAGCAGCATGAACAAAGAAACACACGAAAAGGGGAAGGATTTATCATGGAAGGTGGACGGGAAAAAAGTGCATTATATTTATTTTTATTTTACGCCTAACTAGTGTAATGATAACAAGAGCTAAAAAAGAGAAAAAACCAACCTGAGGCATTTTCACAAGTTTTATTTGGTTATGATGCAGAAAGAGATATAAGCTAATAATATTATTAGATGATAGCCAAAACTCTGGGAGATCTAGACTTTGTTGAGTTTTCATATACCACATTACTGTTAGAAGGTTGCAAAAAATAAGCGTTTAGTAACGGCATATTTATTCACTAATTTGCAAATTAATGATTTCACTTAGAGGAAGATGAGTGCGATGTAGAATTCAAATGATTGTAATCTGTTGCCATGAGAAAAAAACATTTTATATTTAAATTGTATTACCACGTTGTTGTGCAAGCTTGTTAGTGTGTGAGCCATTGTTTGCTAAATCCAGCAATAAAACTGAAAACAGTTAACACACGTACAAATTTACCGACAGACCACCAGTATCGAAAGTAAAGTAGTAGTATCTTGACTTAAGTCATGTATGACAATTACCTGTCAAAAGCACCGTTTTTACACACTCTCTGTTTACCTATCTCATGGGATTACTGGGTAAAATGCAAAAATCACACAGTGAATGTATTTCTTGCATTTGTTGTTATTTATTTTAAGTATTATTAAATCCTGGCAAGTATAAAGTATAAACTAAAAATGTTTAAAATTGTACATTTCAATCTTCATTTGGAGAGCCAAGTCCGGTCCCTTTTAACTGATTAGCACTAGTGCTGCAAAACACGTTGAAATGAAATTAGGTAAAGGGAGAAAAGATTGAAGCCGAGAGAGTCGGTCTAGTCGGCTTCATCTTTTTCAAAGACCATCTGTGAAAATTTTCCTAGTGCCTCTTATTCTTCATGCGCCTACTTTATCTGATAAGCCATTCCATATTTCTGAACGGTTTCTTCTGTGAAGTTTTTTTTTGTGGTGGTGGTGATGTTTGAGTGCAATAGAGATGGTAAGGGTTACCCAATGATGCAAAGGGATCATCATCATCTACTCAATTCCCAGTAGCACTTTTTTTTTAGAATGGCGGCAGTTCGGATAGGATTGACTGTACTGAATCTGACGCATGGAGGTGATACAGAAACGTAAACTGACTCTTGTAGATGTTTTACCGACGTGATTTTACAATCACTTCATAACTTTATACAAAATGGTAACTTCTTTTTTTAGCGTGAAGTATCATCATCGGAATAGAAACGGGCTCCCTTTTTTCTGCTCCTCTTTTGAACTATATGTATTTACATTTGAATCTTTTCTATAGCTTCTATCGTCCACCAAGTTTCGCGTTCATTATCACCATTACCTTTACAAGCATCCAGCCTTTCTATATATATATAGCTATATGGGTATGCTGAATGCTTAACCTTGACTTATTCACTTTTTCAACATGTTCGTTTCTGTTGGTTTCCTTATGGTGGAAAATTGGTTCTAAAAATAAAAATAAAAATCCTTTCAATGCTCCGCCGCCCTATGTTCAGTAAACAAAGAGAAAAGAGTCTAATTTTTATACAGTGTGTGTACACAGAGAGTAGAGAAGAATACTGAGAAAAGAAAAATAGATCGATGGAGTTAGCCTGACTCTGGGAAAAGTCAACATTGCACGGGTACACACAGCGAAACTTGGGGAATGGAAAATTTTCCTTGTGTCGGACTGACTTGTCTGTATAGTTATGTGACTTCTAATTCTACAAAATTAAAACAATTATATTTACCTGAGTTACCCGAAAACTAGTGAAAGGTACATAATGATTCTATCTAATTAAAATTTTGTTTCCAAACTTCTTGCCAAGTAGCTTTTGTAGAAATGAGAAAGAGGAGGTCATGGAAAATAGAATGGATAAATATTGACAATCGAATTTCCCATCTCAATAGTAAATGAGCGCAGGGTTAATGCATAATTATAATGGCGATAATGAGCGTATAATTACAGAAAATAAGTGGATACCCTGTAATGAAGTTAATAATGGGAGGCTCATCAATATCCTCACCATAAACAAATAAAAAGAAAGTCGGGAAAACTTGGAACTGATATAAACGCAGTTACATCCACAATCAGATAGTCATTTATAACGTATTTATCATTTTGCAACGGTTATAATGATGATGATCACGATGAACCCAGTAGTCATTTTTCGTTGTCCCTGGCCTGTCATCATTTTACCATCAACACTAGCACATTTCCAACAAACGCATGAATTGTATAGCAAATAATAAAAGAATCATGTCATTTTTTCTACGGTTGCTTTCTTGTTTTCTCTCTCAGAGCAGAACAGCCAGGTTTGAGTCCATTGTAATCAACATCATCATTGGATATGATAAATGGCATGGATGTATAATTCATCCGTTTGCAAGGAAAGTATAATGCTCGTGATCTTTTTCCATGAAAACGCACCTTCCTATTTCGCTATTTTTTTTACCACGCACACACAATGATAAATGGGCAATGACATTAAGTTTACATTTTCTTGGGAGAAGAGAACAACCATCAAAACATTGAACAGGAGCAAAGGTAAAGAGATAAGCTGGTTGGATGGTGGATAAGAGTTTATCGCAGAATGAAAAAATAACCATTTCGGACAGTTTGTTTACAGAGAAAGGCTTCGTTTGTAACTACAGCAACTAATAACTGCTGCCGCTTTCGTTGTTGACATGCAGTAATTAATGCTGATTCTCTATTTAAATTTTTATAATGGGGATACGCTTAACAATGTATCGTGGGTTCAAATATTCTTGCTAAAAATTGTAAGGAAGGGTGAACCGCGAAAGAATGTGCATGGCAGAAGAACAAAAAAAACCATCTTTGTTTTTTATTCTCGGTTATGCAAATGCAATGATGTCATGTCAGCAACAGTGGTGTGTAGAGAGTAGGAAGACGAATTTTGGCTCATTTGTCACCGAGAAAAAAAAATTATAATTACCTGAAAAGGCATGTATAGATGCAGGCTTGCTTGTAGGAACAGTGGCATTTTTTTTACTTCAACTGTCTTTTCTGAACAAACAAAAGGGGTTGTGAAAATGTTATAAAATGGATGCATATATAGATATATATTATACGCATGTACGGATATTTTACATCCCTACACAATTTATTTTCTTCATCTTCGTCATCATCATCAGTCAGAGAGAGAGAGTAGATTCATCCCATGTTTGCTTGGTTGTAATTTTTGCATAATATAGCATACCGGTTTTTTTCGGAGAGCTTCTCTGAAAACGAACATTTTTGTGGGGGTTGTTTTCGATGTCTGTTTCTTATTCTTTTTTGATCTGTCTGCTCTTGACGGTTTTTTTCTGGTAATATATTGCCAACTGCTCTCATAAGCTATTTGTCACGTATATAGATTTGCATATTGCAGATGCCGTAAAGTACAGAAAGCCTGCAAAAACGTTATAGCACCTACCAAAACGCATGTCAGCTTCATCTCACAATCACGGCCCATTTACCACCACAAATGCATAATATCATCTTGTGAGCATGCTCATACAAGTAAAAACAAATTTTAAATTTGTAACTTTTGTTGTTGATGCTGCGGATGATGGTGCCAGATACACAGATTAACGCATACATTCGTAAATAATGCCTGCTTATAGGACTACCAGTAGATCTCATCTTATCATTTGCAATAATCCAAACATTATACATTATTATTTTTATAGTCATTATAATTTTCTCCGACTAGTTTTCAAGATGCTGTCATATGAGAAAGGATGACGGTGACGGTAACTGTGGGTGACACACCTTTGTATCCTTTCTTATTTGTCCCGTTTCCTTTCGGAATCCCTCATTTTGACAGGCACCTTCTTCGTTGAAGAATTATTCTTAAAAAATCCAACATTTAGATTAGTTTTTTCTGTAAATCATATTATTAAGAATTTTTTAAAAAGAAGAATACTCATTGTAATCAAGTCACATTAGTTGGAATTACTTGAGCTACTGTGTTGAGCCGAGTGTGTATGCAAAAAGCAAGTTAAATACCCGAAGACTTTTTAAAACTTCACTTGACATCATCATCATCGTGACATGATACTACTTTATTTCTTGTGACAGTTTTCGCTTTGCTGTAGGTCGTCCACTTGTCCGCTAAACCAGTGAAATTGTACACTGTAATAATAGCTGTGTGCGTTCTCTGACCATAGCATTGACCACCATTTGAACGAGCAAATGATTTTAAAGATTTTTAGCTTCATTATATCCTCTTCTTCTTTTAAGTAAACTAAATAGAACAAGTGCCAGCCACAGATTATGCACACAGGTGTGTGTACACACTAGATTTGGTGACATGCTAACAAACAGAAAAGCTCTCTATGCAGAGAAGTGACAATTCACTTGGGTTTGGTAAAATAAACCTTCATCAGTAGTAGTAGTAGTGAATGACCAAGCCTCTTTACTTCCCTTCCTACTTTTTCCCTTTGACATTTACACCTCTCCTCACACAAAAGGGAATTAACCCTTTCCTTCCACTCACCTCAGTAAAGCTTGCGAGTTAATACCTCCAAGTCATCATAATTCATACTGGTATTATTTCTTCCCAACACGTTTAAATACTACATTTTTCAAGACTAATAAGAGGAGACAGAGAAAATGATGCATTTCACGCTGACACTTGGGGAATATTATCCTTTTTCAAAAGTAAAAAATGTGTTAAAGCAGCCTCCTCATAATATCATCATCATAACCTGCACAGCAGCACCAGCAGGTGTCTTCATATTCTCGCTCAGTGCAACAGTCACTTGTTAGTTTCTTCTGCTTCTTCATTACCACTTTACCACCACCACCATGACTACCACCATCTTACCCACTCATGCAACAAAACACAGAGAATGTAATAATGTGGATGTGAAAAAAAGTCATATACGAAAAGGAATTATGAATACACAAGTAAGTAAATAAGCGTAAGCTTCATCATCATCATGAGGAGGAATCTGATGATTTAGAAATAAATTTTATTTAAAAAAGAACGAACCAGCCTCACCTTACTTTTTTCTTCTACAACAAACAACAAAGTGTACTGGAAGAATGATAAAAAGGAGTCATCATCATCATCGCGGCAATATGCATCCCCCTTCCTTCACCGTCACACTGTCATAAAAATCACAACAGGCTCAATTATCACACTTTCATGACAGTGCAATATTACTACTATGCCACCTCCACCACCCCACCACCTGAGAGAGTGACCTCTTAGTCTTCTCTGAATATTTACATAAATAAATATGCGAGCACAAATGCACGCACAAAACCCTACTCTACAGGACAATTGCCTTTTTAAAATCAAGTGCTTTTAAGAATATCTCGTTACCTTGGCAATAAATATAGTTGCTTGAGAGTCTTCAATGATAAGATAAGAAAGTGCCTTCATGATTTCATGTATCATATTATGTGTGTCTGTATTAAGTTACCCATACAGAAACGCATCGGTATCAAAAAACATAGCGCACCATGCGTGTGGGCGTGAGGATGTAACCTCTTTATTCTTTCGAGATCGAATACTTTGATTGGATCAAATTAACTGATGTATTGGCGACGGTATAAATATAAAAACAAAAAAAAGCTGCTGTGGCTGTGGTGTTGGGAGTTTTTTTTTACTTCTTTCGGGGTGGCTGGTCAACAATGTCTTTCAAACCGACAATGTCAACAGAATTTGTTGAAAAATCTAATTAAAAGTACCGGTGAATATTTTAGAAAGAAAATGAATGGATTATTTGAAAAACCAAGAGCATTCCTTTAAAGCCATGATCCATGATGATGGTGACAGCTAGACTGGAGCAGCAACGTTATATAAAAAGGATTGCATTTTTTTGTGAATAAATAATGGGCCTGTCACAATGCACACAACAGATTGTAAACATATTATGCAAAGTAATTAACTTTGGATTGACAAGGATTGACGAGCATTTTTTCTCGCTTCTCGTCTCTCATTCTTTATCATCCTCGTATTTCTGCAGAGTGACTGAACTAGCAAAGAAGAAGAAGAGGAAAAAAGCTTTTCTGCATTTCGTTTCAGGTGAGTGTTGCCAACAATGGAAATTGCACGTCAAGAAGGAAGCTAACTCACTCTTATTTTTTAAAATCTGTACAATGTCAGTCTAATGTAAAGAGAGATACTCCATTAAAGTTAAGTAATGAGAACAAAAAGCAACACGACTTGTGTGAGAGAGAGAGAATAAGAGGGTGACGTTTTTTCTTTACGACAACGAAAATGGTGACATTGACAATGGCATTTGCCTTTCTTCATGGCGTGCCATGCCTATATACTCTCTAAATAATAATAATGATGATGATTTTTGAGCAAGGGAAGAGCAAAGAAGTGGTATCTACAGAAAAGGAGATGACTAGCTTTAGTGGGTTTTTGTCTCTGATGTCTGCTGAACTGAATTATCATTTTTTTGTGCGCCTAGCCTGAAATTGTGCATTGTTCTGATGTACTAAAAGTTGTTTTCATTATTGTTGATATTATTAGGTGTTATGTTGACCATTGTTATTACGTTATTAACTCCTCTCTTATGTCTTATGAGGATATTGTTGTCTTTCTCATTTTTTAACAGCCATTCATTTAGTATTATCATCATTATCTTTATTATTATTGCTATATGCTTCACTGTTTCATAATCATCGTGTCAAGTCGAGAAAAGTCCACACAAACATCCGCTCCTGCTAGTGTTTCCTTCTCAAAGTAGACACTTTTTTGTGGTCACGTTTACAACGATGATGATCACACTGATGACCAAGAAAATAGAGTGAAGAATGTCTTCTTGAATATTAGCATTTTCATACAATGTCTTATGCTCGTACACCTTTTGCTGCATGCATGATGTCTGATTTTTTCAGGATGAATGGAATGATATAGAGGCGAAGAGATTGGATGAATGACGGGGATGGAGGAAGAAGAAGATGATGAAAAAATAGACTAAAAGGAATGAATGAAAGGAAACAATAGCTGGTAATAATAATACATCGACATGGGTGTGGTCATCCATTTCGAAGCTCATCAATCTCCATCCACATTCATTTGTTTTGTTACAAAGTTCATGACTGCGTGTCTGCCGTGTACTCTCTCTCTCTCGCTCTTGCACTGTCAATCCCATTTACAGTAGTAGAGCAAGATTCATTTGTAAAAACAAAACAGAAATCGTTGATTCCCTTGTTTGCTTGCCGACTTGTATTTTATTTCTTTACGGTAAAAACACAACGGAGGAAATCAAAAAGGAAGGATTCACGATTTTGATAATGATGAAGAGATATTCAGCTTGTTTTGCACACACCTATGAATGTTATGGTGTTTTTGCTGTTGTTGGTGATGATGATGATGATGACGATGAAACAAGGATGGATTTGTACAAATTACGGTGGTGTGGCAGCAAGGCAGGAAAGGAAGTTTAGCCTCTGACTTTTTACCCGCTTTATTTTCTCGGGTGCTCTCTTGTGGATTGAATTGAATGAGAGAAGAAAGAAAATGAAATGAAAAGGGCGGATGGCTTATTTTTACAACCGTAAAATCAGCCTTGTACAAAATAAAATCTTTTCCTCAAATTTCCATGCATTCATGCACGCATTTTTATTTATAGCTGTTATGCACATCGTCTTGTTTTGTTGGGTTTCCATTGGGTGATGAATTCCACTAGTGGAAGTGAGGTGGTGGTGGTGGGAGAAGTAGGAGAATATGAGAAGTTGAGATGAGGAGGAAAATGACAGTCAGTGACCCATGCATGCATCAAGCGCAAGTAACTCAGAAAAATGCACTTTTTTACATATTTTTTTCTCCCTCAAATACGTAGAAAGGGAACAAATCTCCAAAATGTTATTAGGAGAGTATGCCTAAATGCATCACCATTTTCATACTTGTTACTTATGCATGCAATGTAGATTGGATTGGTGGATGAATAATGTGCTCACTTTACATCAGCAAGCGCTACAACGATGAACAAGCTACTTCTATTCTCTGCTTCTACTACCGGTTGAAAACTTCCAAAGAGATGGAAGATGACGATGATGGAAATGAGATGGAGGAGGGGAAGAAATATACGACAACAACTTAAAAACTTTCAAGTCTCTTTTTCAATTCATCTCTCTCTCTCTCTCTCGTTCCACTATACTTGGGAAAAAGACGTTCACGTAGAAGAAGCACACTATGCTAGTGATAGGGATTGATAGATTATTATTAGGTAGTATATTATAACGAGTAGTAAGTAGTAGTGCCTTTTGTGTGTATGTATTTTTAAATGAAATGGAATGAAGGTTGAAAAATAAAAATGAATAGGGGAGAATTGGAATGGCATACTAGAAGGGTCTCTCAAGTTTCTTCTTCGTTTTTTGGGAGATTCTTCTCTGCTTCTTCTTGAGAATAATAAGAAAAAAAGGGGACGGCCCTTTTTACGGCTTAGTGTAAAGTTAAGTGGAAAAGGAAATCAGGAAGAAGGAGCACAGAACAAGGAGACGAGCCAACAATAAAAATGTTTTTGTTGAGGTCTCTTCTTGAGAGAGGCTTTTGTGAATGCACTGCAGTGCACTCGGGGCATCTACGCTCTGGCTGCCTTCAACGTTTCAAGTGGCTGTTGTGTTATGTATATTCCTTATTATTATCATTCTGGATATTAGAGGAAAAGAGATATGTATAGCCACTTGAATTTTTTCTCTATCTCTCTCCTAACCTATACAAAGGTATTCATCATGCAATCAAAAGAGAGAAAAAGGTACCTTTTTCTTTTATCATTGTCGTCATGGTACCCATTATTGGGATAGCTATGGATGCATTATGTGTGCACCGGTTGATTGTCACATTTGTCTCCTTTTGGGACGACAGTCAGCAGAATAGAAGCGGAGGCCCTTTTTTCTTCCATTCAGGTTATGATTGTGTGACAGTCATTTATGTACGCGTAGGTATATACGTCCTACCTGCATTGCATACCTACCACCTGGACAAAAAACCGAATGATAATAAACGGAACGAGCAAATTTTTCTCGCGTTTTACAACAATAATGTTTTAATACGCTGGTTTATAACTGCATGTAAGGGCAGGAGTGGAACAACAATGGATGCACTTTTATTACTGCAGCATCAATGCACTGAAGTTTGTAATGCTGTTGTTGCGGGGATGCAGTAAATATGTGTAATTTCCATGCAGCTCAGCTCGATAGCTATATGACTGGGGCTAGGAAGTTCTTATCACGAGCAGATACCTTTAAAAGCTCACATATAATCTTTTATAATGTTTTCCCATTTCGCCCATACTCTCTTCTAATCCCCAAATGCAATGTAATGCATCACTGGCAATGAACAACACCGACAATTAGTGCGCTCTCCGCTTCAGGGCAATTCTCACTCTTCTTATCACCATCCAATCCTCCTCCTTCCCTTATATGCGTGCATTCAAAAAACTCTAGTAAAGTCCTGGGAGAAGTGGAGAATTGACAATGGAAGAAGACGAAAAAAATACGTCTTTTAGTAGGCCTGTTCGCCTCTTCAAACTGAAGTGGGAGATGCAGTGCGGGATATATGGCATTGATTATGGTACCTGAGTTGATTATTACATGCCTTATATTACATACCCTCCACCACCACCACTGCAACTGCAATCCTTCTGACTTCATTTTCGTCAAGGGCCTCTCTTCTTGGAACCTGCCTAGTGGTGAAGGAGATATATCCTTCAAGTGTCTTCTCATGGCTGGTGATGTAGCCTCCGGGCAATCTCCAACATGGTTTTTCTGTCTATACTTGAGTTTCATTTCGTGAGTTGCTCTATGCCTCGATCATTTATTCTCCACCAAAAAAACACAATGGAGTAATGTTAGCTGGTCTCCTCGTCTTGATGCCTTGCCTTCTTCTCCATTTCACGGTGTCGATAGGTGTGAGAAAAAATAATATTCTACAAGGCATAAGGACGAGACCAACTAACATATTTTTGCGGCTTTGTATCATCAACAGCAATACAAAATGAGCATCGGCGTTATTTTTTGCTCTTTGACCTTTTTGCACACCTGTGTAATTAATATCTTTCTCTCGGCTTTAAAGAGAGAGAGAGCGTTCAAGAATGGAAGGAATGCTTTTTCATTAATATTTAAGGATTGCGTGTCATATATTTTCTACACATATACATATACCTATGAATGAAACGTCATCATTGCCAAGAAATGCATCCTTCCTTGTCATCAATAAAGGTTTGCCGTATACTAGTGGCATCATTTCTACTTTCTGGTGCCTTGCGCATCTCGCATCTCGCATCTTTAGTAAAAGTAATACGAAAAGAAGAAGACTGAATGAGTTCGTTAATGAAATCTGGCATTATGCATGACACTTTGTAGGAGAAATGTGAGAAATTACGTAAATACAGCCTATCTTCAAATAGTTTTTGATCATCATCAGTTGAAGTAATGCCGCATATAGAGAAGTACAGAGATAAAAAGCCAAGCGTGCAGTGGATTGAGAGATGAGTTTGACTACTAGTACGATGATCATCGTGATGGCTTGTTGTTGTTTAGAAACATGACCATTCTTGTTCCAAATGTCTGAAACGTTCTTCTCGGTTGAAAGGAATCGATAGAGAAAAGAACACATGAATAATTGATGAATACCTGTCTTTTTTAATTACTGTGATTTCGACCTCTTCTTATTTTACCTTTTCTTGTGTGATGTTGTTGTGAGATGTGTGTATACAAACTAGTTCCTCTCAATCCTCTCTCCTTTTCGTTTTCAATACTCGCATGCTTCTCTTTGATGGGATGTGTGTAGGTATGTGTGTAAAACACGATATATGATGATCTGATCATCATGATGACGACGACGATGATGGTAGTGATGTTGATATTAAATGTTGATGATTCATGTGGCCTTGTCTCTCTCTCCCTCTGTTTTTATGAAATATACTTTTAAAACTGAAATTCCTTCCGAATACAAAATCAGCTTTTTAGTGTCCAACATTTTTCACATTCCTTCTATTCAATTCGCTTAATTACAGAGGTACTGTGACGAAAAAACGTGTATTTTTAATAAATAGAGAATCATGTAATCCCAATGCCAAATGCAGAGCTTCCTTCGAGGCCCTCCCTGTTTTCATATTTGACTCAATCTTTCACAAATGTACGTTCTCCTCCTTTTTATTTCTCTTAATCAGTTAACTGCAATAAAAGAACTAATAGTGTACAAGACGCTGACGCTGATGATTGTGGCATTTTGTTCTTCCATTTCTTCTCATTTCCCTTGTGTCAATAATAGATATGTCTTTTTTACATCTTTTCTAGCTTGAATGCGTAAACAGACAAGATGAAATGAAATAGATTGAAAGACAAAAGATTAGATTCAATGTGGCCGACTGGTTTTACATGTACACTATGGTAACATCATCAGCATCATGACATACTTGAATTTGACATGGTCAACGAAAAAAATGGAATGAATGCCGTTTTAAAAAAAAAGTAAATAAAATCTCAGTCAAGTCTTTTCTTTTTATCTTATTCACTCTTCTCCTTGTATCATTTTTTATGTTTTTTATCCTTTTGTAATTTGGCTTGGTTAGTTAGTACTTTACCTTGCTTATATTTAATATGTTCATGTGAGCAGATGTCTGGTTTTGCTTGTTTGTGGTGTGGTATCTCTGGTCTTCTCGTACAATACTGGTCTTTTGTTTCATTAGTTTAGTCAGACCATGAAAAACAACAAGAGTCAATTAAATAATAAGTTTTAGATGTGTACTGAAGAAAAAATAATAATATCAAGTAAAAAAAATGTAGGATGTGGAGGTAAAGTCCTGGTCGCTAACTAACTCCCAAAAAAAACATAAGCCAAGTAACAAGCAAGTCAGCACCAGGGCCAACCCTTTCCCTTTTCATTATATTTACATAATTTGATGGTGATAAGAGATTTTCCGCCGAGATTACTCATTCTATAAACCTTAGCCAAAAACAATGTCCACTTTTGTTGGACAGTCACATCACAACAGCAGACTTGCATGAACGCTGATGTGATAAGAAAGCTATAAAAATACAGTGCACATCATATAATACATGATTATACTGTCGCCCGCTGTCATCATCGTCGTCTTTATCCTTTTTCTTGTAGTTTTCATAATTATACGAAAGTCATAATAATAAAAATATTTAAGCTGTGTGTGTTTTCCTCCTGTAAAGAGCGTTAAAACGCAGTAACGCATTGAATGAGAATGATAAAAAATATTTGTCGATGATAAAAGGAACTTTGATGCGACGATAGCGATGGTAACTAACTGTCAAACCTAATTTGTCTACAAGTTAATTTTTTTGATGAGAAATAATTATACATTGAAGCAAAAGTGATGAATAAAACTAAAGAGGTCTTTTGTGCCAAACGAAAAGGAGAATATTATTCTCTGATAAGCTAAATTTGAAATTTCATGATTTAATGAATAATACAGCATCCAAGGTCGCCATTTTCTTTTACCTTCTTATCCGCTTGTCGATTTTAATCTGTTTTTTTTTTCTTGACAACAGAGATAGAAGAAGGCGTCTTGTTGTAATTATCACTAGATAGAGAGGGATTACTATACTTTTGCATTTAATTTCCAAAAAAGGATTGTAAATAATATTAATTTGAAGAAATAAATGAGCTGCTTTGTAGTCGGAACTATGAAGATAAGCAAAACATGAAGACAAAAGGTTTGAAGAGAAACAAAAGATTTGCCTGTTTTTTAATACCATTCATTCCGCTGAGTCAGCTAGAATATTATGCTGTTAAAATATTTCAGGTTTAGAGACGGGCTTATTCATTTACAATGAACACTTTCGCTGTATTACATAAAACTATAGTAAATAGTTTGTAATTAGACATGTGTGACTCAAGAAGAGACGCTGATTAAGTAATAAAAACAGCTTAAAAATGTAATGATTGTGCCTAAACATATTATTATTATGACTGCAATTCCACAGGTCCTCTTTTTTGGGGGAAAATATCTGAATGTGGAACGCCATTTTGAGGGTTGTCGTCAACATTCAAACAAATGATTATCTTAATATGCATTCTACTTTTTCCTTTAAGCAAGACTTTACCCATTTATTATGCAACATAAAGGCATTATGAGTTTTGAGTGCATCATTGTCAGTTCATTTGTGATGCAAGATGCAGCGCATAACACAACTGCACGTTCACTGTAACAGACAGTTTTAAGTTTTAATTATGTGAGGAAATGAATGATAATGAAGAAGAAATAAAGACAGAATGAAAGAAAAAAAATTGTGCAAGATTATGATAATCACTTTTGGTGGTAGGTAGGATCATCATCAGCCAAGCTATATGCAAGAATCGTGAGGAGTTAAACAAGAACATCAAGAACGTGAGCATTTTTGAGTAAGTCAGTCTGTCGGTCACTGCCCAAGTGTATGAAGATGAAAGCGTATATATGAAGCTGGTTTAAAGCCTTGATGAAAAGCGTTACAATTAAATGTTTGACGATCCCCTCTCTCTCGTCTTGCTGGGATTCAGCTCTGCAGCATCAACGAATATAATTAGAAGTGAATGGTAATCATCATTTTCATTTTTCGAAACTTTTGTACATAAAGAAGCATGTGACCTGGAAAAACGTAACTGCCTGAGGGAATGTTTGTCTGTGAGTCTCCTCGTACCAAAATCCTTGTCATTGTAGAAACAGCTCGAAAAGGAAACTTGAACTTTTTTGTTCAAGTCTGAACCAGGAATTTTTATGCCACTAAAAAGTCTACGCACGTTTTTGGACTCTTTTAGATCCTTCCTTGCTTCTTCATCATCATAATTATCATTACATAATCCATAATCCGAATTGACGCTTGGTTGAAGACCAAACTGTCTATTGTCTGGCGGAGAGAAAAAATAAATCAATTTTGGTATAACTTGTGTGATCGGAGTTTTTCGGAGGGTAGCTGAATACCCTGAGAAATTGATACATGCCTCTGCTATGTACTCTTCATAAGTAAATATTTACATATTGTTTTCTTTTGTTGATTTTTCGTAATTGTAGGAGTGTGTGGTGAGGCGAATGGGGTGGTGTTGGTGATGGTGAGGAGATGGTATACAGTTGCCAAGAAAGCAGGTTCGGAGAGAGGGTGTTCATTTTCTGGTCCAGTGCTCCAATAATGATAATTGTCGGGAAAGAGAAAGAGTAGAGGAGAGTTTAGATAGAGAAATAATGATGAGCTGATGATGAATGACCTGTGAAAGGAAGAAGTTTGGTGGAAGATGTTGGTGCTCATGTGATAGTCATGGGAAAACGATAATTATGAGGATGATGGTCATTACAAGGAAATCAGTTCAGGAGCTTGTTTACTTTGTTTCTCTATGCTTGTTCACCTCGCACCTGGCATTGGATGCGCAAACTTTCATGCAAATGTGCTCAACTTGTATTTCGTGACTAACAGTAGCAGAATTAAAATAGACGAGAAACAAATTCTAGTTGGATAATGGAAATCATATACAAACAGTTTATTACGAAATAAAACTAAACCAAGATTTAACATTCAACTATAATCTTCAGTATTTTCTTCTACTTCAAATATGAAATACAGACTAATGATAGACTGTAAATGTTAGCGTTTTGAAATTTCATAGCAATGATCAAATTGTATAAGACTTAATTCTGGTTACAATTCAAATCAGATTTTCTATACAAAAATGTCTTAACCACTTGATAAATCCGTTAATACTAACTGGCAGAAAGTTTATCAGTGGATACATGGGTTAGCAGTTACATTATAGAAAAAATTGAGAAAATATTAAAAATATATCAGATTTAGGTATCTGAAATATTATTTTGGGGCATAACGAAGGGCTCGTGTGTAACTGCGGGTGGACACAGCAATGCTTCCAGATGGAGCAGAAGTAGGGGGCTGGTCCTGCAGAGGCTCCTGCTCGTTGGGTTTGCCAGTGCCACGGTCTTTAGCGGTGGCGGCCTTGACATCTTTTGGTGTGACTCCATCTTTAGATTTGGAAACATCAACGACCAGTGCAAACGGCAGAATTGAGGCTTGTAAAGTAGCCCGGGAAAATTTTGCAATTCTAAACGTGGGTTTAGATTCCATCACAACCACTCCTTGAGCAGTTGCTGCTGGCCGCTTCTTTCCAGAGCAGTTGGCTTTTTGCGTAGGCGTGACACTGCCATTGCTGGTACTGGTCGATGGAGTGATGCCTACAATCCTGTTCCTTAAAATTCGAGTGGGAACTGGAACCACTGTAATAAAAAATAAAATGAATGTTTTGTATGTTTTAAAGCAGGGCAATTTTATATAGGTATATAATCATCATAATACGTAATACATACCAATGGCTCCGTTTAATCCAGCATCCCTTTTCGCCTGCTCAAGACTGGGTTGTTGCTCTGGGACATTGTCCACTTCGCCTTCCTGATCGACTTTTGCTTGCATCACGGAAAGGTCCCCTTCAATTTTTTGTTGTTGTTGTTGCGGTCCCCTTGTACGTGCTGCACCGGATCCCAAATCGGAAGTAGCTTGCTTCTCCTCAGTTTCACCTCTGTTAGGTCCTATTATAAATTTTGCAAGAATGTAAATCAATCAAAACCAACTGGAGCCCATTCCAATCAATAAACTGCTTTAACCATTTAACGTTTGGATATTGGTTGGGTATTAATTGTTCTTTATTACCTTTTTCAACGGCCTTCTCCACGTTAACTGATTTTGCTGATCGTGTGCTAGGCATTTTCTCAATTTTGTCACTTCACGTTTGTCTAACTAAAGCAAATTTTATCTAGTTCTCCCGTCAAACAAAAATCACGTTGATGAAATTTCAAATAAAACAAATTTCACAGTATAAAAAGTACGTCCTTTGCTCCTTTAATCACCGGGGAATAAAAAACTCGGTCAGAAAATCTGTTGGAAGTGTTTCTACTACTTGAACAAACCAAGGAATAATGGCGGATCGAAGAAGACGCTGTCAAGTAAACTCTCAACCCAACTAGATCAAAGCTTACAAACTTCTCAATGTAGGTAGATACTACAGTCCTTTTAAAATAACCAACGCATGCAGATTAAAAAATATGAACCCGGGAGCCGAGAGCGATACTAATTTCATATGCACATATTATAACAATAATTCTGCGAGTGTATGCAAAGTATCTGAAGTAATTTGTTAAAAAATATGTATGGGGTCTTTGTATCGGTATACTGTCAAAAAATATTGGCGTCCCTGTTGCATTGTCCCTCCAATCCCGTTTCACAACGTGTAATATTTTTGGCTTGTTTGTCTCTCTCCATGTTTTGAAGACAGTGATTTTTCAGATCGTGTGTCATTCATTCTCAGACTACCAAATAAGCAATGTTATAATATTCCACTTGGAAGAATGTCGTCAATATATGATTGGTTATTTGCATTTTGCGTATCAATAGACAGCATATCTACTTGCATGTAAAAATGAGTATGTATTATCATCGCATCATTGGAAGGTAAAGCTGCATGTCCCGTTGTCTCATGTCTTGTTAAATATCTAGCTGAGAAAGATGTGACGATGATGTCAAGCAGAATGAGTACTATCGAAGCAAGCCGATTAACTACGTTCAATATTGTGCTACCAACTTGTTATTACATGACTCTGCTATTTATTCTTTCGTGATATTTTCTTATGTCGTATTACATTTTCGGTTACTTGGTAGAAAAAAAGTGCATTGCCTTGCATAAAAAGTTTACTCGCAAGTTTTGTAATAACAAAGTAGGTTATTATGGAAAAGCGATGGAACTTCTGTTTGTAGAGAAGTGAGTGGAGGGAGAATAGACGACAGCGTCTTGTTCTCGTCCCCGTCTTTGAAAACGAGTACGACGACAAAGACGAAGGAGCCCAAGCCATGCCAAAAGATCCATGCTATTATTTTCTGTTATGACTTGACTTTCCTGCTGAATCGGTGATGCTCTGGTGGTAGAAGTGATGATGATGATGGTTATGTGATGTAAATCAAAATCACGTAAAAGACCCACTTTCCCTCTCCGTATAGACAAGATGTATTCTCCCTGGCTTTATAATACGCATTCTCTCTACCATCCTATTATAATAATATTCCATTAAAATTGATTCATATTTTTCTTCTCAAGAAGAGGAGTTTCTTCTCAGCAGAGTGAAGAGCACACAGATAGTAGAAAAAACCCATAAAAAGAACTAAATGGCATGGAATTTTTTTCTTCTTCTTGAGACAATTCAACAAGAGGGATGGTATAGCTTCTTTTGTGATTTGTTGACTACAGGATAAATAGAGGAAGTATAAAGGTCAGCATAACGATAACTTGGTCGTGTCCTCCCATAAAAATCCTATCTAGATAATGGAATTGAAGCTGGTAAATGTAAACTTGTAATGTGCATGTGTGAATGCACACTTGAGCTACTGCAGATAGATGGGCCATTAAAAGTGATCATCAAAAAAAATGAAATCGGTAGCTCAATAAAAGAGATTCACACGCGCATATTATGGCACTCTATGAACTAAAATTGATTTTTTTTTTCGCGAATGATATTATTTTGTGGAGGATTATGTACCTGATTATGGTAATAATATTGTTGAAGGAAGTGCATCTGTTCCCTTTGAATTTATGGATGACTATATGGTGTTATAATAGCAATAATCTTCTTTAGTCAACTTCATCATCATCCTCGTGTAATATGTCATCTTCCTGCTCATGAGAACTAGGACAAGTAATAATTCGCTTGTTGGTTGGTTGACATTATTATAATCATTACCATCATCACAATAATAAATTTGGGATCATGTTGAGATACACGAGTGGTGATAATAATGTGATGACTTTCTTGTTAAAATTTTTGCTCATAAGAAAAGCAACCAGTTGACATAGGCAAAGTGTTTGGGATATATAGAGAGAGGGCTTATGTTGATGATGATAATGATGACATGATTGACGCCGCATGTGCTCATGAAAAAAAACGTAACATATTTTTGTAGATCGTTTCACTGACAGTGATTCTGCATGATGTAAGCCAAGCCATAGTACACAATCCTGTTTATTAGCGAGTTGCGGCAGTAGCGGTTGTATAACAAGAAGTAAGTCATGGTAATGGTGATGTGGTGACAACGATGATCATTGTATGACTTATTATTATAACTATTTTTTATTATTCCCGTTGAAAATGACAATGCTGATTATATTTTCATGGGGCTCGTAAAAATATATTGTATAAAAGTAAAGTGGCGCACTAACCAACGCCACCACCAACAGTGGTATGATGGGTTGTGTGGTGTGATGCTTAATGGTGGTGCTTTACTTGACTTGAGCAGAGAGAGAGAAAAAAATAATTGTAACAATGAAATGGCATGTGTAAAAGCGTTACCTAGTTAGCAGTAGCAAAAAACATTGGAGTTGTCAACGTTAACAAAGTCCGCACAGTGAGTGAAATGATTGAGTCAGGTAGCCAGGTGAAGTGGTGATGATGATGATGATGATTTTAAATGCAGCTGCAGCAGCAGCAACGACGGTGTACCGGTTTATCAGACAGAGGGATACTTTTAGTAGGTGTTCAATTGGTAGTAGTAGTGGATGCATAGGTACGCGTTTATTTTTTTATTCGCGCAACAAGAGTAACAGTGAGTGTGATCCATTGCTATTATCATTATCACAGTTAAGTGACGGTAGTATGTAGTAAGTAGCGACGAGCAAAAGTACATGTTATTTACTGCGATATTACTATAATTACTTGTACTACTTGTAGTGATGTTACTGGTGGTGTTGTATCTGCAGCGACACCTAAATAGCTAGTACATGATATTTTTGATGTCATCTTAGTTAACAATGAGATCCAATTACAAGATTACAAGCCGATCTCTAATAATAAGAAACGCTATTACATATTATTACAATGACAACTTGTAATAAAAGCAGAAAGGAGAGTTTCAGCTAGTTAAATTTGGCTGGTTGACACCCTCCTCCTTGAAAACTGCTGCCTAATCTAATGCTATGATATAATGTATATCCATCAGGATATTTTTATAAGATCTTTTCTGAAAATCGCTGCTCGTTTTGGGCTATAAAATGGAGACGGAGGGAGAGTGAATGAAAGAGTTGTTTGATGACGATGACCACTTATATAGCAATGACAATAATATAATGGTTTGTAATACACTGCAACAAGCTACTGCTGTGCTTTATTACCAGGCTTTATTACATAATTGCAATTTTTTAAGACTAACTTTTTTTCTTATATTATCTTCATGTGAAGTTGAAGCATGCATTTTGTCTTGAAGAGAGATCCAATATTACTTTTAAAGAGTGATAAAAACAACTTAGCAACTGTGTTCAGTTTTAATGGGCCAAATTTTTTATTGTTGCTGACGCTGTTGCTGTGCGGTAGGGTAGGATTATTGCAGTGATTTTCTTGAATGAACACTTGCACACACAATTTTTCATACGTGCTAAATAGCAGCGGAAAATTTAATAATAAGCTTGAGATGTGAGAGTCATCAATACAGATACAACGTTCCATTTTCTATGTTTTTTAGTCAAAGAAATAGAGACATGCTGATGCATCACGACAACGACGACGGGAACAATGAAGAAGAGAAAAGGGTATTTTTCGCCGTTATCGTTATTATCGCAATGCTCGATCATTGGAAAATGCGTTATTTATTGATAGCAACGCAGCGCTTGCAATAAATGGCAAATTTCAAATGCACAATAGTAAAGTAAGAAAATGTCTCTTTCAAATGAAAAGATACCAAGATAACAATCGTCATCAGCGGCACGGTGACTTATGACTGTTGTAGTTTTAGTAATGGGACGGGAGTGCGTACAGTTGATATGGATTCCTTCGGCGAGGTGATAGGCGTACAAGTTACAGGCAATTGCTAGTTGTCAATGATCCTTGTGAGATAACATGATTTTGTTTTGTTGGATGATGTAATTGAAAATTGTATTGTTGGACTTGGTTAAATTGCAATTTGGTGGTGGCAGTGGCAATATGATGATGATGAGGTTGACTACTAGTAGGTTGCAATGGATTATGGATGATGACGCTGATACAATAAAATGGAAATAAATCACTTTACAATCCTCCACACTAGTAGTGGAGTAGCTACTTGCTTTTGAAAAATATAGGTTTTCAATCTTTTTTAAAGGATTTACGCAAAATTTATTGCTATTTTTGTTGTTAAGGAGATTGACAGAGAGATCTTACGAGTTGTCATAAAAAACATAAATAAGCATTGTAGTTTGGGAAAAAGCAAAGAGTCGAGATGAGGGCTGAGGCTGCCGACATGAACAAAAGAGAGACGTGATATATTAGAAATTAATGGCTTACCTATATTTTTGGCCACTGATTGTTTGCAAATTGAATGGCGACGAAGGGAGGAGGGAAGTGGAGAGGAATGGAGTAATGTGCCAGTTTATTTTATTAGGTTAAATGTTCCGATTGATCGAAAGTAGATGCAGTCCAATGTATCATTGTATGTAATGGTAGTGATGGGCTGTGATACATGAGCAATAATGATAATTAGAAAGGGTCTTTAAAAACTCAATTATGTAAGAGGTCGGACATTAAAAGGAAGAAATGGAAATCAATTTATTCACTTGATTTTGTCTATTACCAAAACTACTTAAAGGACAAAAAAGTTAATAATTTTGTAATAAAAATTGATTTTAATATTCGCAACAAAACAGTAGCAGTAAACAAAATTGATATTCGCTAAGGTGGAGTATGAAAGAATCAATCGACAAGTTTATCATCTTGAAAAAATTCACATCACTCGAATCAATCAGCGATAAAAGTTTACAAGATAAATGAGAAAAAAACGTATGGAAGAAGAATGGCAGCAATATAGTCGTAGCAATAAAGCGATAATAGTAAAATAGTTAATAGGTTGTACCATCAACTAACTGTGCTAGTGGACAAGGTACTTACTGCAGCTTTTATTCTCATATCGTCATCAGTGATCAGCGGCATTGAAATTCCTTTTGTTGTTGAATCCCTCTCGAATCACTTGCATATTTCTCGTTCCTTTTTATTGCACAACAACTACTCAATTCAATCAAGTCTAAAATGTTCATCGATACATTTCAAATAAATAAATATCAATGCTTGCTTATCCAAACGACCACAACGATTAGTAGTTTTCATTTCCATTTCATGTGTCGGCAAAAATTTATCCTTCACTTTCAGTTAAAATCTTTATTGACCCATCTACCTAATCAGCTAGCTAGAGAGAGATAGAGAGATTCATTCAGTAATTCTTCTCATTGGAAATGAATAAAAAATCCTTGTTTCATTGAATATTGCATTGTTTGCTGCATACCGTTGCACTAGCAAGGTGACTGATTGACATTGTTTCTTTTCTTCCACTCGGAATTCCAACTTGCGGCTATTTTAAAACATGACATATTACATTCAAATGTAGAGAGCTATCTTGCATAATTATTCGCCTGCACATTCCACACCTACATTGCTACCACCAACATACCTACTCACTGATTGATTTTAAATTCAATTGACTAGCTGAGCTGTAAAATGTGTCATATAAGCGAACAAAACAGCAAGCTGTTGTAATGGCGGTGATAAAGATCATTGAACTTGTCTGTTGTCATTGTCAACGGGAAAGAAACCAAGAAGAAGCCGACTAATCTGCATCGATCATCAAGACAGCTCCGTAGTAGCTCTACCGATGATGACGACGATGCAAATCTAAGAATTCACATAAAAATGCAGTAGCCAATTTACATAGAGAGTATTTGAATGGAAGTCTGTTTTTCGAGGGCATTCGACGATTGTGACTTCTGATTGACATGAAAATCATCAAATATGCAAATAATATGCTGGTATGCACCAGCTTCCAATAAATATTTTAAGTTTCTGCTGTCAGAGTAATGTACTTAGTGTGTAGTAGAATAATTGCTGTAGTAAAAACTAGCAAAATATGCTGTTTTTCATTGTTGATTTATGGCAGTTCTCTTTGATAACTTTTTATTCCTTTGATTTGCCGTTTTTATGACAAAATTATTGCTTTTATCACACGAGCTTCTAATAGCTTTATAATTTTGTGCAATTAAAGTGATAGTAGACGCAGTAAAGTTGTAATGTCATATTAAACTTTGTTGCTTCTGTTTATTTTGAATAAAAGTGAGAAAAAAATGTTGAAAGGTACTCTTCACTGATTTTTCATTCATTTTCTTGTGAAGAGGATGACGAGGATGGTGATGAGCGTGTGAAGTGAACAATATTATTATTAATGCTCGATCAAATTACTTCTTTGATAGCGATGATGAGGACAACGACAATGGGTAGATAAATCTGACGTAGCCACAAAGACAATTAATTAATTGGCAAATTGCTCTATTTGATGATTTGATTTGGGCGGAGAGAGTACAATTAACTACTTTAGTTTGAATGCATAATGCCACATTATGTACCTCAACTTCAAACCTGCACTGTCGAGAAAGGAAAATTATAAGCACTCGACTTGTACATGCAAAGCAAATTTGTTGAAAGAGTATTTCATTAATGAAACAAGTCATTCTTTCCTCTTTGACTTTTTATGTGGAAAACGGAAGAATTAAAGGAGTATTTATTTTTGTATACATGATAGTTTACATGCACACGCGTACAACAACACCACATCTCAATTCACTATTTTCTTCATCATTTCCATTTAATGACTGCACTGACTTCCGCCTGTTTGGAGCTGTGCCGTGGGCACAATTTTAAATCTCAGCTTGAGTCAATGAGCAGAGCAGACTACTAGGGTTCATTTCACTGTTATCAAAATGTCTTTAGTGTGATTATTGCTCTGCGTAGAGTCACTAGTCAGCTTTGAAGACATCTATTTCGCTTCTCAATGGATTCCTTTCATTTTTCCTCATTCTTCTCACACACAATATTTTTTTAAGTTAAAAAAGTGAGCTTTATAGCTGCATGCATTAGTGTTGTGGAAGCCTCATCTTGCATTTATTTATTATTATTATGCAATACTTTTAATACCATCTCATCCCGTGTTCCTTGACTCCCACTCTCATTTTCCATTATGACAAGTCAGTCAATCTTACTTTCGTTTTTCAAAATCTCCAAAATATGAGAATATATAAGCTGCAGCTTCCATCCGCACACAATATTATGCATTTTGGTTTGTGATGAATTAAGAAAACGACGATCAAGTCGAAAAGACTGACAAGTAATTTCCTCTGAGCTGCATGAGTCTCCTCCGCACATCTCTCTCTCCGCCGGCCGGGTTTTTGCTTTTTGTTTGACGTGACAGTAAACTGAATTCCATTCAGCCGTGCTTCCTTTTTTCCACTCTTTTCTCCAGACTAACGTGTTGTAAAAGAGATTTTAGACTGTTTTCTTTGTATACTTCATCATCATCATCGCTGTGTAGCAAGCTACTTTATTATGTGTGCTCACAGATGCACACGCGTACACACAGAAAAGAACCCGGATGGACACGTAACATAGAAAGCAGCCGTTGTTCTCATCTTCATTTTCCTCCAGGCAGAGGCATGCCATCATGAATGATGAACGAACATATGGACACAAGTCGTACTTTTATGAGAGAGAAATGTAGTAAATGGACCTGGAGTGTGCCTCATCATGATGATCATGAACTCTAGTTTATTTTTGTATCATGAGCAATCTCAAAACTTTTCTCACTCTCGTTCCCCAAGTTCATTTCCCTTTTCACAAGCATAACGCACAATAATCTATAAATTTTATAGCACTATCCATAATATTCCATAATAACAACAAATACAAGAAGCCCATCATGGTTAAAGCTCACACATGACACGAGCTTGCCATTGGTAGTGATCCATCTGTAATAACAGCACAACATCAAAACTGAGAGAAATGGTCCTCCTGTCAAAAGTCCATGTACATCTGAAAATAGCCAATATGTAATAATCCGATAAATTATGAATCGAACAATTTTCATGTGAAGCAAGCTGGGTGCCATGTTTCAATTTGTTTTTGTCTTTTTCCGTCTACACTAGATCATGTCCAAAAACCATAATTTTTTCCCGTCTTCTTGACTAGTGTCGATGGATTACCTCATCAACACCATAACTATCAGTACGTACAACACCATGAAATGTGCCCTTTAACATCAAGAGTTCGGATGAATAGGAACATGGCAATAGCCAAAGCTCAGCACACTGATGAAATTATATTCTTCATTTTCTATTCCTTTGCATCAATCATCACCCACCTCCAACACCAATCCCACCACTTCTGCTGGTGATCATCAGTCATGCATACGTAATGCTAAAAATAATAGTAATATAAATTGCTAAATGATGATGGAGCAAGCCAAATCTTAAAATCTGTTCATTTGTATGCTCCTTCTTGCTCATCTCTCTGTCCACCTAATCTTTATCAACATCATTTACTCTGGCTTTTAGGTTATCCCTTTTCCTCTCTCTCGAGGTCCATTCCCGTCTTAACGCTTGCGTTTATTGTTATTGCTGTTATTATTATCATAGTCTTCATCATCATAATAACCTTTTTATTCTTCTTCCAGCAAAAGTGATTCACTTAATAATCTTCTTTCTCTTCTTCACTTGAAAACGTGTGTAATTACAGGGGAAAACATGCTGATGATGATAGCAATAATGGATTCTTCTCTTCGTCGTCTTCTCTTCTGCTTCAGGTTGTCAGAATATGGGATATGGCCTTATATGGTATCACATACATAACATACACCACACAAACATGGACGAAGGAGAGTGAAAAAAATAGATCCGCCTGCCTCACCTTTTCTCTTCTTCTCCATCTCTACTCTCTTTTAAGCTCTTGGAGTTTTTCTTTCTTGCAGAAAGTATGGTAATTACCCACATGACATGAAATGATGATGATGAGGAGGATGACTACGAAGAGTTGACAGCAGCAGTTGAAAAAAAAGTATGATAGTGACTCGAATAGTGTGTTGTTTACGGGTTCATTATTCACTTTTGACTGGAAAAAAATGGGATGCTCAAACAATAAAGCATTAATAGCCTATATGCATATCTGTTAAAAAAAAGTAAATACAATAGGCAACTTGTAAAGTAATGAATATCATTTAATGGTATTTTAGCCATTAGCGTGTGAGATCCCGTCCAACTCCCACTGTACATCAATATCATTTTCACCTCCTCCACAAAAGTCTCTGTTCCCTACTAATCCGTCGTCGGTTTCATCGTCACTGTCACAACATGGGAGTGAATTCAGGTTTAATTAACTCAACTAATAAATAAAATTAGAGTCACCTAGAGACAAAGCAAAAACAATCAGACTCTCCAGCACACAATATACACTTCCATTCTCATACAAGCTCATTCACACTCGAATGAATATATTTGCATTGGGGAGAAACGCCTGAACGGCTTCACTTGCAGGAATGAAGGTCTCTAAATGCTGACTCTTCTCTGCTTCCTTCTTGTTTGCTGTCATTGTCATTCTCTGTTTTTCCTCCCGCATTTAACTCCCGTTTCTGCTACATGGAGCTAAATACTTGTACGGTGTGTGTGCACGGAGTGTAAATGAAATCAAAGGGATTCCTCTCTGAGGATGAGCATCATTGTCGTGAGTTCATTTTTTTCCGTGTGTGTGGAAAGCGTTGAGGATGATTGTATACACCATTTTCATGCATACACGAAGAAGAGGTGACAGACCACAAAATAATCCAATTATATAACATGGTCTTCCTCTGTTGAGTGATGTATGTTGTATTATTCGTCCTTTTTCATAGTTAATGCTTTAGTTTTGTAGTCAGCTCACTACTATTAAAGCAAACGGAAAATTTGCTAGACTGAATGGAGTATTTACACTAGGAAATGTTGCCATGCATTAAGAGAAAGCGAGATGAGAAAAAAGAGTGTGTATTACATCATCAATCAAATTAGTACAGGTTCATGTATTGCTTCTGATTCATCATTCGTCGCCCTCCTGCATTACTTTGGTTTTACCCGGTAGGATTCCGATAATGCCAAAATGTCCATTGGCATTGAAGCAATATGTTAATTGCTATTACAACAAAGTGTAACATTTCATGTGTAAATTTTTCATGAATTGCAGTTTACATTTTTCATTTTTACTAATTTCAATAAAAATAATGTGAAACCTGTTGGTTCATTTGGTATTCATATTAAATTATGAAGAGTTGTAGCAGTTGACAGAATTTTGTGCTCCTTGCAAATCCAGTTTTACAAATACAATACTAATAAATAAAGTCTTATTGGATTATACGTGGCTTTGTCACCCGACGCTTGAGTCAAATAGTCAGTATATTATATTTTCAATTCCCCACTGCTTTTTTAAAAGAAAAGCTAACAATCTGATATTTACGAGATCTAAGTGCATGTAACGCAGTGTGATTTGGTACTTGTAACTAATTGCGATATAGTAAACCCTGCAAATATTTTTGTTGTTTGAAATAATAGATTATAGTATAATCGTCTGATGGGGGTACGTTCATTAGTAGGAAATTAGCAAGTTGACTAAATGGCTACCGATTTTTTCCCATGTCCTCATGACTGACAAGATGTGAGAGACCGAAGCAGAAATTCAGAGACGAAATCTGACATTAGTTTTCCTCGCAAGGAGGACGGCTACTATACTACTCCTGCTGCTTCACTTATTATTATTCACTGCAGTGCTCACACTCCTCATCACTAATTTACCTCACTAATGCTAGTTGAATGGTCATAATCAGAATGGGAATAAGAAAAGCATCATGGAAGTCACATTATAATAATAATTTTTACCTTGTGCACATGAAACCACAACTACTTTGACAGATGACATGTCTCACACTTTATACATAATAACTCGATAGAATCGTCGTCGTCGTCTTGACGATGTTGATGATAATGATTACATTTGATGATGACGATGAAGATCAGCAATATTATAAGAGGGAGAGCAGGAGGATGTCATGTCATGTTCGTAAAAACAAATTTGTTCACTGTCATGATCCTATCATCGTCATCAACAGTATCATCATGATGATCAGTAGTAGTGGTACTCATGATGATTGCAATCTGTTTAACGGAATGCAGAGCGTATAGCGTTGTTGTACGATTTAATTCACTTTTCATTTTATTTTATCGTTATTATTTTTATTTGATTTGGATTCACCACAACACCATCAGTCATCCTCATCAGTTGATAAGAGGAGAACTTTTTGCTCATTTGAATAAATAAATAAATTAATCAGGGAGGCAGACAGGCAGGCATAACCAAATAAGATATCGATTTTTGTTGATCAACAAGACATTATAGACAGAAAGGCGCAGGCCTAGGCAAGCATGCTCAACATTTGATTTGATTTGCAATGATTTAATTTCGTAATACGGTTCGAAGAAAATCGTAAATTGTTAACAGAAGGAGATGGAGGATGAATGGAGGTGGGATCTATGGCAGTGTAATGTAATCTATACTAAAGGCTACATCCCAACTTGTCATGTATCATCAGCATCCCCATCATCGTTTTGAATTTGGCAAGTTGTTATCTGCGTGTAGAATCTCCAGTTGGACAGCTACAAGAAGAAGATGAAGAAAAAAGGAGAATCATGACAATGATTAGGAGATGAGGGTGAAGGAAAATTGAATTTGACTGCGTCAACAATCATCAGAACAAATCGAATCAATAATAAATAAAAATTAAATAAATAAAATTCTGCTCTTTGTCTGCCTGCCTGCCTGCCTGCCTCACCTTCACTTGGTGTCGGCTGTGGTGTGGTTTGCTTTTTTAAATACCCATCAATAATCCATTCATCCATGCTACCATATTAAGGAATAAAGGGTCAGATTACTGCATAAAACAACTGACCTGGATTTGGTTAAGGAATTGGGATGAAATTACTTTTACGCACATTTATTATTCATTGTTATGGAGATGGAATGTAGTGGAGAAAATGTAGAGTTCCACTACTAAGGTAGCAGGGGTGTGTGTGTGAGAGTATCTCTAGTGTTCTATCACACCATGGCAAATGCGTAAAAGAGCAATAACCATTTTAAAAGGGGCATTTTATTAACATGATAACTTTTGCTTGAACGCAATATGTATTTCGTAATTTGAAGTACTTCTCTCGTTTTTTTAAACAATGAGTCCAGTAGAACCTCTGTTTACTTTACCATGATATTACCTTGCGACAGAGAGAGAACTGGACGTAAGCAAGGATGATTATAAGTAGTTGCAGGAGCAATAGAACCTTGGCATCAACGCCATCCCCATACATATGAAATATAATGACGTGCTAAAGGTAATAGTCATGGCAATAATAATAAGGATAATGAGAATAATGTTCAGCTTAAAGCTTGACGTTCTGAGTTAGTTCACTGGAGAAGGGAAGCAGGTTGGTGGAAAAAAAATGAGGAGAACTACTTGCATGGTTTGGTCATCAGAAAGGAGGAAGCGGTTGTTACAACGAAGAGAGAGACGGCATAAATGAAATGAAATTAGGTAAATACCCTGTACTTATGTGATTATTATTATGACCAAGATCCTTTTCGCGTTTTCCACCAACATTCAAGTCTTGCTCTCTTTTTACATTCATAAACAAATAAATGGAGGAAAAATAGAGAAAAAATTATGACAGACGACGGTAAATTCTGATGGATGTAGATAATCTATAGGATATACGATATTTCTCGCAACGAAACCAAACCACCACACGTCTCTCTCTCTCCCTCTCTGTCAGTGATAATAGTAATGATATGGTGTCGTATCAAAATGAGCCAGTTCTAAAAATACCTGGAAGTAGTCATCATCATCATGGTAATACCGTCATCTAACTCTTTAAACAAAACTATTATTATTGCCATTATTCCTATTACTTACTTCCATGCTCTAATCTGCCTCCTCTGAGGGACGTATGAATAGAGGGAGAGAAACGAGAAATTTCCGTTTTTTTTTCATCTGGCTCTGGTTAGGTATTTGGTTTTGGAAAAATGGTTTCTATTTAAAATTCTTGAAAATGAATAAAATTCAGCTGTGCAGTTATGTGTTAGGTGAAGTGAGGTTAGGAGGCTCCGTAAAGTCCAGTCGTGTCTCCTCCTGCCCTCCTTGTTTATTATTAAGTTTACTCAGGTTACCACACAGCAGTGGTAGAAAAGCAATGACGAGACCGACACCATCGTCATCATCTCTCTCCGACATAAAATATTCTTTTCCTCGCGTGTTTCAACTTTATTAAATGACAACCTCCACACAACCAGAAAGGGATTTTGAAAAAGAGAATGGAAGGAAATGTAAGGGGGAGTAGAGATATAATATTTTCCATTTCATGCATTTCTGAAGAAAATATGGAGCAGAAGAAGAGCTGCTACTCGGAATTTTAACTGATGATCAAAGCAGCTTTAGTTTGGCTTTGTCAAGAGATGCGCAGTTACTTACAGCGGGAGACTATCAGAGTGCAAGACTTGGTGTTCATAGGTCGTACCCTGCGAAAATGAAGTGTTGCCGTCTTTTGAAAAGAGGAACGCTGACTTTTCTCGGTTATTGATCGAGAGAGAGAAAAAAATTTGTATAAAAATCCATTCAAACTCATTTATTTTATATGCTTATGAAAAATCATAGAAAATATTATATTATGAATAATATGGCTTTGGTGCGTCATGCTCATTAGAAATTCATCGTGAGTTGCGTATACCTTGGTCACAAAAGATGACGTTCTGAAAAGTAATATAAAGTATTAAAAAAATCCTACTGCTCAACTCCTTTTCCTGAGCATGTACTCCAATAAAAAATAATATTCCATTCGTTTTTAGCCGCTTCCTGCTCTCAGCTAGTGCTTTTTTCCGTATCGGCTCATTGACTTTGAATTAACTTTTGGGCAAAACTGTGAAAGTACTTACGTACTCTGCTGCTTCATCATTCCACTCACTACTCCACCGAAAACCTCTCTTTTGTTTTTACTCTCACACCGAAAAACACATTCAGTTCACTTTTTCTGAGCCTCATTATTTTCTCTCGGAACATTTATACTGCAGTGATGTTTGTAACGGGATAAAAGTGTACAGGCTGATGTGATTTGGCACGCACACACGTGGTCACAAAAAATTAGTTTTTTTGTTCTCTACATTTCCCACTTCATCATTAACGACATCATCATCAGCAAGCAAGCTAGCAGGTATTTAGGGCAACACACCAGTTTGCGCTCTCAATAAAACACAGAGGCTTTGACTGTTACCAATTTGTATGGTGGTCGGTACGGCACAAAAACAGCTTCGTCGACATTAGTCGTCAACAGACTTTTTTTTGCCTTTTTGCATTGTAAGAGCCCGTGAAATGAACTTCCTCTTTGAAATTAATTATAATATAATAATAACTGTAATGAAAGTACTGAAAAAAAAGTTAGCAGAGAGGTGATAGCGATGGTGGGTGACGACGGCGGTGACATTATGGAATCTGAGCAATGCACTCACAGAAGCGGCTTCATATGATGATGTAGGTAACATTATTATTTATTACACATTACAGAGGGCAACAAGAGCCATCTGCAGAGTTGATGAGACTTCCACAAGCATCATCATGGTCTCCTAAAAATGATTCAGTGGTTTTGTCGGGGAAGACAAAACACGACAACAAGGAGAGAAAAAATAAATTAGATTTTTTTCTCCTCCTTCATTGTCGTCCTAACTGTCTCTCTCGTGATGTTCTATTACTAGTGCACCGGTGATATGAGGGTTGTAGTGGAAACATAATAGCGAGTGAAAAAATGACTTGTTTCTTAAACTTGTACAAAACCTAATATTACAACAAGATTTGCAAGTGACTGAGAGTTATCACTACGCACATGTATATATTTTTTGCTTGAGACAATGAATAACGATGATGATGAGGATGATTGGAGGTGGTGACTCCTACTGAAGATGTGGAGAGAAGATGAACAAGGCAGGCAGGCGAAAAGGAGTGAGAATTAAAATGAAAGTGGTTTCTTTTCGACAGATACAAGACATATGGGCTCGTTGTGGCTACTGGATTATTTTCTGTGATCATGATAATGATGATGATTACTAGTATCTTGTGGTGATGGTGGTGGTGGTGGTAGTGGGCCATTGTCCAAGCCTGTCTTTCACATTCTCATAATATCTATTGCTGTTGTTGCGACTATTAATAAATAATGTAATGAAGGAACGCATAAAAAATGTAAAACAGAAAGCTGTATACAGACCAAACCAGCAGCAATAAAAACTGCAACTGGATGGATGTATGTTGCAGTCGTGGAGGGACACGTATTGGGGAAATCAAAAATACATGTTATGTACCTCAATGTTATTTTGTTCAAGAAATTCAAATTGAATTGAAAAGGGTTGTGATGGTGGTGGTGATGGTGGTATGGTGGATGCATGATGGTGATCATGATCATTGTCGTCATTGGAAAATGTTCAGAGAGGAGTTTTCCATTCTTTTCACTTCTTCTGTCAGCCTTTGTATTTCTCATTTTTTTGCTTGTGCAGACTCCTCATCATCGCTTCAGCTTTTTTTCCTCTGTCTGCGTTCGCTATTACTGCAGAAGATGATAACGATAATGGCGAGGACGATGATGGTTGAGACTGGTGCTGATTGTTGACATTGTCTCTATCTAAAATATATGGTTGTGTAGCTGTACATTTTAGATTGAGCGTGCACACATCCAACAGTAGAGCACAGAACGGGCCTACTACTGGAGAATTTTAATAATGATGCGGAATAAAAAGGCAAGTTGAAAGTAGTGAAAAGAGAAGATAGACAGAGAAAGGGTTTTCCTTTCCTTTTATTATTATTGATACATACATAATATACGTAACGATTACTAGCTACTTGATAAGTACTACGCGCACACTGTACAAGTCCGGAGTAGAGTACAAACGCAAAGCAATAAACAGTTTTGCTAGCGATGACGATGTTTCATCCTCTCTTTTTCTGCCTTGGCTATTCCTCTACTGTTGAAAAAAAGCAATCAAATCAGTGAGCTGAACTGACTGAGAAAAAGAGTAATTTGCTACAAATGTAATTTGGATTGATTTGACTTGAGTGCTGATAGGGTCGTTTCTTTCTTCGTTCTGCAAATGATAATGATGATTATGGCGAAGCGAAAAAGAGAGAGTGAGTGTGCCACTGCCATGCATCCATGCATTCTCATTGCTCATCTCTCTGTACTTTGCATTCTCTGTGTTTTTGTTGTTGTTATTTTTTATTCTATAGTGTCTAGTCAAGTCAAGCCAGCAGTAGTCAGTCAGTCAGTCAGCAACGTTCTTTTTTCCAATGTACTTTTTTAAAGGGTTACTTAATACCATTATCACCATCACCACTACCATCAGCACAACTAGCACCACTGCTGAGCTTACATAAATGGATCCATGTATGCTCCAATCTAATCTCATCTCATCTACATACTCATTCTCTCTCTCTCTCTCTTTAGGCACAGGGAATACACAGAGGGAAGTAGGAACATATCAATTTAATTGTTTTCTTTCCCATTTTATCTCACAGAGTCAGTTCAGCTTTATGCTCTTTCTGTAGAGATTATCTCTCACTGCAATTAGTTCACCATAATAAAAGTAGTTATGAGTATACATATAATATGTTGTATGTAGCATGCATGTATTTACTATGCAGTTGTCGCTGAGTTACCTACTGAGATTAAATTAAGATGTACAAATCTGTTAGGATTAATTAGGCAATTCTAATTTAAATAATAAATATTCTATCCGCTTAAGTCATTCCATTTTAGCTCTTGTTCTTGCTTCTAAGCAATTTACCCGATTTTCCACACTTTTAACACGCTACTTAAAACTTTTGAAATCATGCATGACACACGCATATTATGGTCTATAAATAATCACACAAGGGAAAAAAAGTTTGACGACAGCCACACGCTGTATGTATATAAATATATACATGGCCATTATAGTGTCGATAGTCGTCACATTCAAGTCATTTTCATGACGAGTAGAAAGAGTGTATAGAGAGAGTGGTAGACGGCTTCAAGTCACTATGGCTACCACCTGCTTCATTACCGCCATGACCGTCATCATCCGCATCGATTAGCCATGCAATATGCAGTATAACTACCTACCTATATAACACATTAGCCAATGTGTTTTAATCTTGGTATTCGATCAATACTCAATGATCCAGCCATCCATTGAGCCACATCAAACACCATTCGTGAACAAAGTCAGTGCCTGTCTGGCAAGTTTGCTGGTTTGATGTTGATGGTACTCCATCATCAATATCATCGCGCTACTTCCCTTCCTTTTTGTCTTCCTTCTCATCATCATCAGGTAATCCAATCCTCCACGAAAATGTGTAGGTAAACTCCTCCACAAAAAGCTTTCAGACTCTTCTCCTTCCTCCTTCATCTCACATTCTCTCTCTCTCTCTCAACTCTCAAGAGTCGCCTTCTTCACATTTTGTTGGTGGTGCTGCTGTTCAACCATAAAAAATACTTTCGAGAGAACCGAGAATATTAGTGATTGCTGAAGCTTCGCATTGCATTCGCATTATAGCTTATTTCTCTACGGCTCCTTCTTATGATAATGCGATGAAGCAAAATATTCGATCTTTTAAAATCCTTAAAAAACGTTCATTAGTGTTGTTGAGCGACATAGAAAAAAAGTGTGCATAGTGCACACCGACGGACATGAAAACTGGACTCTCCTAAATTCTCTTGCTGGAGAAAGGGAAGGAGTGGAAAGTAGGTGGTTCCATTCCGTCATCATCGTCATTGCAGAGTGATTCCTTTAAAAAAAACCCTTTACCTTTTATGATAACGAAGATTGTGTGGTAGAAAAAAATAAACATCAAGAGCAGCAACAACTCTAACAAATTTCTTCTCTATTCAATAATGAAAAGCATTAGTGAAGAAAATCTTCACTTTATCGCTATCATCTTCTCTTCTCTGTTGTTATTGTTGTAATAAAGTTAATGTATCGTCACTTTATACATCATCCACACACATTTTCATGTCGAATAAAAATAAACAGCATATGCTACTCGTCCTACTGTATGCATATAATTTCCAATGTGGAGAATGAACCTGAGAACATTTTATTTTATTTATTTTTTCTAATCTTTTTATACTTTAGTAAGGAATGAAGACAAAAAATGTATGTGCAATAGAACCCACGCTTTTGTTGTTGTTGTTGTTGGAGACGAACGTTGAGGATGACGAGGATGTAATTAAAACAGGTACAATTAAAGTCGTGAAATGAGTTTAGCCACGGTTTTAAAAAGAAAGGAGGTGCGAGGAATGAGGAGGGTGATTACAAGAATTATTATCATGGAATGAGGTATAATATAGCTGAAATTACCTATGGCTAAACCTTTTATAAGGAAAAACAGGATTCTCTTACTTGCATATTTTTTGATGATTATTTTCGTTGCTCTTTACATGGTAGTGATGTGAGAAAATGACAAAAGTTAAATTTCCCGGGAAGGTGCTGCTCCACCTCATGATGTCGTACGAATTTAGTTGGCTACAGCGGTAGAGAAGAATTTGTAATGATTTTGTAAGTAGGCTTGTTCGTTGCTGCACCAAAGAAATTGCACCGCACCCGAGCAAATTATTGGCATTGCTTAATCAGCAAAAAATAGTGTCATCTTGGCTCTCTGGTGGTGGTGCCACTGCACTGCTGCTTTTCATAGGAAAGATCATGAAGAAGGGAGTAGATTACATATTATTATGTAGTTGGCGTGTTTTCTGGTGGGTATATATGCCGTTTCCCTGCCTGCCAGTAACAAAGTCAGTCAGTGAGGCAAAGAGAAGCTGAAAAGGAGAACATGGGAATTTTTTTAAAGGAACCAAAAAGTAGACTAGTAATGAAGGTGATAGCGACGCACACGATGATGAGGATGAGCGTGGAATGAAATTTAATGAAAAAATCGTACTACCAAGTCGAGGTTGGTGTGATAGTTGATGCTGTCATGATGACGATGATTGTGGTGTAAAAAAATGGGATGACAGAAAAAGAGAAAAGAATTTCGTCAAGTTTGTCATTGCTTCCAAATTTTCTATTTCTTTTTGTATGGGAGTGCATGTAGCGAAATAGAATGTACTGGCAAAAAAAACCTGGCGTTGGGACGAACAACAAGAAAAGCGAGATTCCAATTTTTTTCTTGTTCACTCCTTCTTCATTCTCAAATTAGTTGATAGGCATGTAAATCAGAATTAGATGTGCATGTTTACTCTACATTATTTACAGCTTGTACAATCACAGTCTATCTCGTTTTTTTCTTCCTCTTGGTGAATGAGCCGACGATAATTGGATGAGATGAGGAGAAACCATGTATAAATGATACAAAAGTGTTTGAAGAGATCAGTCCGGATTCATGATGATGAGATGAGAGAGAGAGAAGAAGAATGAATGAGGAAGAAAGCATGAAAAATGTGTTTTGGCTTGGTTTACAAAAAATTAAAATACTAGTACTCTCCGTGCAGATTACATATAAAGTAAGAAAGTGAATGAATGAGTTTCATGTGAATGCTGTAAAGTGGTTTTGATATTAAAGTCGTTTTATGTAATGATGATATAATGGGAAATAGGCGGGTGGAAATGACACCAAAATATTTTTGGCAGAAATGACAAGTATATTTTAGAATTAGGGTTTTTATTGATCCTTTTATTTTAAAGAAGTGTTAAAGAGTGTATCTATAAATGTTTCACCTTTTGGAATGTGTATCAGCAAACACGGTTTCAGGCACAAATCCACTGCTCATAGTCATTGAACTCGATGACTTTGCTGACTTGGAAGACATCCACAGTGTCTCCATGTTTAATGCCCACCTGTCCAACGGTATCGTGATCCTCCAGCATGTAGTTTTTATAAACAAGACGTAGTCCCTCATATTTCGCACCCTGTCATTACAACAAACACATAACTTATATTTTGAAACCAACTCTCCGGAACAATCGTTAGATTTAGCAGTGGCTCATGATAATATTGTTGTCAAAGCACCGTGTACAAACTAAAGAGCCTAGCCAAAACACAGAATTCGACGTCTTTGCGGCAACGGAAGCTAACCATATCTTGACCATTGGTGCACTGAAGGATGAAGAATATCTTCTCACTTGCACCATTCTCCTGGCTGGTTCCAAAGGGCGCCACCTTTTTTGCATTGAGAGAATTTATGTAAATTTAAGTTGCACTTGCAGTTGTAATACACCAAATCTTTAACTTTACACTAAAAAAATACTTTTTTAGACTCACCATTATTTAAATCAATCTTCTGACTTTATCTTGGATAACCTGATTTATTATGAAACTGAGTTTTTGTAAAGTGTGAATTCAGACTGCATAAATTGTTCTCCAAAAATAATACGGGACAAGAAATGTGAACGTAATAAGTGACAAAGGAAGATAATGCTACATTACAAATAAACCGAATTCCAAATGCTACTTGTATTTTGTAAAGTTTATATACGCAGTAATTTTTGCATTGACGGGACAAGTCTCAAGTCTGAGCATGGTCGGAAATATGACACCTTTTATGCTACTTAATATACATCCATAATATGCAGCGATGCATTGCCAAACTAATTATGAGTCATGAGTCCATGTCATATATATTACGTTACAAAAGTTGCCAGTTGTAGCTTTCTTCGTTTATATATATTCATTCCATATATGGCTGAATTCAAACCGACTGTACATTATCATCAATATCATCCCCAGTGACATTAAAACATTTAGCAAAATTAATAAAAGAGGATTAGTGTAGTTTGTAGGACGAAGCATGCCTTTACTTTCAGATGGCGCCAATCGTCATTTATTTCCAAAAAATTATCATTGTCTCTACATCTCTTGTCAATAGAAAGAAAACTTTTGATGACTTACTTATCCCACATTCTGACTCAACTTGGATGTAAATCTTTTGGGTACTTGTTCCATACAACGGCAATGTACATTTGTAAAGAAAAAAGTGTGTGAAAAGTCAAAAAGGAATGAAAGGCTTGAGAAGATTTTTCCTTCTCGGATTAAAAGCACTGATTTCCCTATAAATCCCATAAAATTGTAGATTATAATTTACTATGCATGATGGGGGTTGGTTGTGATTTTTACTTGGAGCTAAAGAGGTTGGATGAATGTTTTTTCACATTACGTTTTTGTAAAGAAAACAACTGATGATGATCTGTTGAACTGACTGAAGGTAAAAAAAGGTGGGCTGGGTGATCATGATCAGTGAGAGAGAGAGAGAGGAAGGGATATGATGATTACACTAAAAACTACGATTACTATTATTATTACCATTACCTCAACCGAGGAAACATCCAATCATGTTTGGTGCGGCGATGGTGGTTCTTGGTGATGATGAGCATGAAAATTTTCTTGTATGGTTTGTGTGCAATACATGTATATACATACCTATTTTACTCCACTATGCTGATATGATATGTTGATGGTTGTGAATTATCATACCAGGTATCAACGGGTTTAAGCGTTAAAATCCAAACCAAATGGTAATTTTCATTTTTTTGGGGGTGAAGACTTATCAGGCAGACAGGTGATCCAGCCTTTTCTCTTTTTTATACAAAAAAACATACATTTGAAAATTTCACACAAAAATATAGGTACATATATATCGAACGAAGCATTTCAGAGAGATTCTTTTATCCTCCCACCAACTATACAAAATATTATTTGTGCATTCAAGGGAGAAAGATTCATAAACAAGACCCGTTCACAATTTCTGCATGTATTGAGATAATGTTGGGATTAAAATGATGAAAAATAATATATGAATCTTGTACACATTTTCATTCAGCCAGTGAAATGACCAATTATCATGATTATCAACATGACCATCATCATCGTCAAATTTATATACAAAAAACAGTCGACACAAGAAAGGTGGCCGAATCTCCTGTGAATAGGTTTATCGGTTTATGGGTTTCTAATACAGAATGATAATAATTCTTGTAACCCCAGCGGAGATAGAAAGGTCACCTATCGACATGATCATCATCATCATGCTCATCATCATGATCCCTGCACACTGATTATGCAAGCAAGCATCAACAAGGCAAGTGGTCGTGTGTGTGGCATGGCATTGGAAAGCTAAGAAAGGGAAAGAGTAAAAAAAATATTATCAGGATTACTTCTTCTTGCTGTAATGTTTTGCTTCTTTGATTTCAAGATTTTTTGGGAAAGAATAGTTTAAAAGGTTGAACTAGAGAGACAGAGAGGGAGAATTATTGCTGTTATTATTATTGTTCCTTCCTTCTCCTCAGGTCTTCGTCAGTCAGTCATTGTGTTGTCTGTGTGCTGGTGGTCAATGGATAATGGGTGATGTGAGATGTTCGTGGTGGTTGCTGTTGGAGTGTGTGTGGAAGATGTGCAAAGAACCTTTCTCACGCCCCGTCCATCTTCTCGCATGCGATGAATTCTCCTTTACCTTAAAAATCTAAATATTCTTTGTAGCTCACGAAACATATTTTCCATTCTCTCAGGGGATCAGACACAGAGTCATCGAATCTTATATGTAGGTATTATCTCTAAATACTAGCCTGGTCGCATTGTTTTTATTCTTCTTAAAAGCAATAATTACTAGGAACGTGGTGAGCATAGCCAGCCTTCTCTTTGCATAGAGGTAGGTAATGAAAGTTAGAACAATGGTTTTCTTGTAGCTCGGCTTATTATAAAACAGAGATTATTGAAATTTAAATCGAGTCACATAACATGTATTGAAAACCGGATAACCCTCTGATATTCGTTTTTAATGTCGTATCACATGTTGACATCTAAAATCCTTTGATATTACAAAAGGATTATTATAACTGTGCCTGGTGTCCTTTCCTCTCTCTCTCTCTCTCTCTCTCTCTGTCTCTCTCTACCGGAGATGGAAATCACACAGGTAGTGGAAACACAGGGTACATTTTTAAAATTTAGTTCAGTCAACCATGGAATCTGGTGGAAGTAGAGAGGATAACATTCTAAAATTCCAAGATGACTATCTCAACTTGATCATTTTCCCTTTAAACCTGAGCAAGCAAAGCAACACGGTTCATGGGGTTACCTGATTTAGCTTTATTATCATCATCATGATGACTACCATAAGCTGAGGGACTGTGATTACATGTTGATGATCGTGAGGATAAAATGCGTTTATGTCCAGCATAGCTTTTGTATTTTTCAGTGATTTAAATAAAGCCGAAGAACCAGGGAACCTGGAGTACTGAACTGACTAGAAAAAATATAAAATAGGCATCATACTGTGTCCATTAAAGAAAAAGAGGGAGAGATGTGGAGGTTGCGGTGATGTATTGTTTCAGTTAAGTCGGCAGTGATGGTGGTGGTGGTGATACCATTATGTTATCATAATCATGATCATGACGTTCATCAAGTCTGCGTTTGTCGGTGGTTGGTGGCTGGATGAATGGATATTATGCATTAAAAAGGGCACACAACAGGAAAGAAAACATGAGCACACAAATCTGTGTTTTGTTCTTTTCCGTTATTAAGGCATAGTTCACCGCACACTGCTGACGATGAGTTAGTTAACTGGGAAGGAAAATAGAAACAAGCTTATTTAGTCTCAATTCCTTTGTTATTAGCATTATAAATGCTAATGTAATACATAAGCATAAGCAGATTATCTACACACGCATCTCTGTTTCCTTTTAAATATTATGGAAAAACCGGATTAGAGGGGGAATTTTTATAAAAAGAATCCTTTTTCCAGCAAGAAGCAGAAAATATTTGGAATTTTTGTACATTGTGTAAGCGATGATGGTGATGACGATTTTGATGACATATAACTACATGATAGAGTAGCTGTTGTTAAGCGAAGGGAAATAAAAGGTCTGGTGGTGATGCTAGTTGCCAGTTCTTCGTTATGGATAAAATGGATGGACACAAATCTGATTGGGAGATGCAGTGGTGCATGGCATGCACGACGACAATGGCTGAAGAAAATAAGTAAATAAGATGATGAAAAAGGGGAAATAATGCATCCCAAAGTGGGAATCCAGGTGGAAACTTGAGATTATAGTATTGTGAAAGTTACGAGTAGAAGAAGAAAGCATCCGATGAATGAAGTTGAGAGAGAAAAAATACGTTTTCTGTGCAAAATGCATGATATGATGGGGTTGATTGCTGTTCAAAAAGAGACATACCTAGTCAGTTGGAGTTGACATGAAGAAGGAAAATGAAAAGTGAGCGCTGTCATATTTTTCGTTTCGCAGCCGTTTTACTATAAGTAGCATTTTATTTCGGGCGTCGCTGTCCGCTTTGTAAGATTTAGGATACATTTGGTTTGGTTGATTGATTGATGAAAGTCCATTATCATCAAAGACGTTTTGTAAGTAATATTTTTTTCGCGCGTTTCTAGTTCGCCACATGAGTAGTCCATTACAGGAAAAGAGAAAAAGGGTTGCGATTGGATGTTTTGTGGGGGTGGTTGTGATGATACAGAGAAATATCGGAACGAATTTTTTCGAATAGGATGGATGAATGGATTATATAAGTGTCTATTTTTTCTGGTCAAAAGAAATTATTTACGCCTACGCAATTATATACATGTTGTCGTTTTACAATGGGAAACCAAAGTAGAAAAGGAACATAAAATGTGTTTTTTGACGTCATTCACATTTCTCATATTTTGTTCAGTCTAAGATGTCCATCATCCCTGACTCATTTGCTCTTTTTTGATGAAAAATGAAAACCGAACATATGAAGAGACCGCTTCCTACTCATCATTGGTTTTCATAAAAGCTTATGATGTAATATTGGAGCATATGGTCGTTCCAAATATGATGATTCATCGATACATCTGCATCTGTGTGTAGATTGGATTTGATCAGATCCATTTTCGAGGTCGTTCCACGTACTTCCGTCCGCCTATTTCCTCTTCAAATCTACAACAGCCATTGCATTTCATTAAACACTTTAAAAACTGATTGATTCATTGATTGATTACAACAGAGAAATTAAATCTACTCTAAAGCTCATCATTGAGCAATTGCTAAATTTTTCATGAATATAAATTAAGCGTGGTTTTAAGCATATTATCCGTATTCCAGTTTTGGAGTGGAGGAAGTAGAAAATTCTAAATTGAAAAAAAATCAAATCCTTTCAAATTGTTTTGTTTCTGTAAATTTCCTGAAAAAGGGATTAAACTATTTTTCAAAGTATGGCTCATCATTTTGTCGAATCCTTTGGTTTTGCCTGCTGGTGACAAGTAAGGCAAGGGTGACTTGCATGACGACAGAAGTAAAGAGACAACAAAAAGGCTTTCAATTGAATTTCCAACGAAATGAGCAGACAACAGAAGAGAGTCTAGTTACAAGGGCCTCTTACCTGTGTACAACCTGCAGGAAATGACTTTTTGGATGTAAGGGAAAACAAAAAATGAATAGGACATAAGAACGACGTTCCTTTTGAAAACGTTCCATGAGATGAGAACGTACACGAGAGAGCATTAACATGAATCCCCATGATCTCCTCAAAACAATTGTCGACAAAACAAAGGACACTGAGAAAAAACAACATGTCTTCGTTTTTGTTTCAACATTCCCCACAAGACTTGAAATTGTTCGGATTGTTTTTTTGTGTGACGCACAACGGCAGAAGCACCAACGCCTATACAATACATATTATAACCCTAACCCTAGCAAAAAAATTAAATAAAGAATTGTATCTTTGCATTTCATCATGACCATGGGGATGATACAACAAATGTGTTTTTAAAATAAAAAAGAACAATTGATAAATGCCCCTTGTTCCTTGTAAACTTTGCTTATTTAATTCACAAGGTAGAAATAAAAATAAAACTGATACAACTCAAGACACAGATCTGAAAAAGAAGTTGCACGATCATCACCACATCCAACATTTCTCACAATTCCTTTTATTTTACTATGAAAAATTAAAAGGGTTGAATGAAATTTAGCAGTAAGTTAAGTTATTTTTTAGTGTTGTCTCTCTGACTATTGAACTATCCGTGCAGCAGGTTGTTGAAAAAGGAGGAAAGGGTTAAAGTTAAATGACTCTAGATACATTAGGCTCTGTTGTATTCATAAATGTGTATTTTTAATCTAAAATGGAGAGAAATGACGATAAGTTGAGAGGACGGATTTAAGTCGACAAGGTGTGAAAAAATCCACAATTTCACGCTTTTTCTAGAATGGTGAGATAATGACGGTAGTGTGATGTGCGTTGCGTACACACACACATGAAATGATGGTAGCCAACTGTTACCTTCTTACTTGCATAAGTACGCTGGTATTTTTAATAATAATGATAATAATGTTCACAACCTTTTCCTAACCTATTCATTTTTACCTGACTTTTCATCTCAAATTTCTTTTTTCCTGCTTTGTCTTCTTCACCGTGCTTTTTATTGGATTCCATTTTTAGTAGCAGTGGTGGCGATTATCATGGTGTTGCATGAAAGGACAAAAACACCACCCCTTTATCTCACCTTTTACATCCACTTTCATCATCATCAACACCCTCACCATAATCAAAAGTAGATTTTAAAGGTTGGGAATATTATTTTTGTTGAGAGAAAAATATAAGCATTTCGTGACGATGACGATGCACAGTTGCATTCTCATCATGACAGTATGACATATGAGGTGAGTACTTGGTTGCTTTGGCACTATATGGTAAACAATTGTTAGATTAGATTTGGTTGGATCCCTATCCAGGAATTATGGTTCATCACCTTGAATTAATTACTAAATGGTAGCTTCAAGTTATCCTGTGAGTCATATTATGCACGAGTTATGTCAAAACAGTAAATATCCTGTTACTCGAGCCCTCAGTGTTAATGTGCAGGAAGACCCTTGCATTGGAAGGGTTAATTATGTGACATGAGATTCTCGAGCTTGAACTTACTCTCTCACCTTTCATGCGCTTACTCAACCAATAGATTTTTCCACAGCTTTAGTATGTAATTTCCGTAAAGAAAGTGTTCAAGACTGTCAGTTTTGCTTAAGTTTGCTTAGATGCAATGTAAAAAAGGAATCGTATTTCTTCAATCCATAATCACAATCAACAGGAGCAACAGGTGTGCTCCTGTTAACACCTCATCATCATCATCATCATCATCAACTCCATCAAAAAAATCTCCGAGCGGTCAGACCTCTTTTCTACTGTAATGGACGAGCATAGATTCCTTTTTACTGTGCGGATGGTATTTTCATAGCCACACCGGCACGCTTTGTGATACAATAATACCCAATGAAAAAGCTCAGAAAAAGATAAGGAATGAGTAATATTAGCATTTTTCTTGAAAAAATTGAACATTTTTTCAATTCGTCTTGCATAAAAATGCGGATGGCCCGTTTATTCTCGGCTAAAGTCTTAAGAAGATTGGGCTAGTAAGTACAGAGCATGAACTGAAAGAATGCTAATAAAGCAAGCGGTATGTTGTGGAATGGATACTTTTATGGAGCAACCGGCTCATCATTCGCCTCTTCTTTCCTGTAGCATAAAACTAGAAAAATTATTGCGATATCATGATTGGTTCTTTTTTATTAAGGGAGTTTTCAAGCTGGTACTCATTGGCAACTGTCAGCGCACCGCTTCAATTAACAAGTCGTCAAGTAAACTTACATATTTTTTCTATTTCACTCCATGAGAAAAAAAGAGGAATTTGTAAAATGTGTGCAATAAACTAGGGAACAAATGAGCAAACTAGCTTGGCATAATATTGCGTATAGAGAAAACGTGTGAGAAATGGCCTGTTCATGAATGTGATTGCGACGTGGTTGGTTGATTCGATGGATTTGACTTGGGCAACAATAAGTGTGTGTGGAAAATGTATAGATATTGTGTTCCATAACTGAAAGGATTTATATCATTTCATTTTAAGCAAATCAAGATAAGCCTGTCCATATTCCCTATATTCAATACATGTACTTATGTACCATCACACATTCTTCATGTCTTTTTATTTTAACGAAAACCTTGCTCACATCTTTTTATTTTCCATGTGAGCTAATCAGAACCGCTTAAATCACACTCGTGAAATTGATTGTATTGTTATCACCACACCAATAATATATTTATTTTAGTATGAATACATTACACGTTATAGGCACATGAATATGAATACGTTGTAGATAATAGTGGAACTGGAAATGTTTCGTGGAGACCAGTCGATACAGATGACTGCATTTCTAGGTACATGTAATATGATCATAATTTATTCATTTTCTGCTTCTCTGTTCTCCTCAACTGATATGAAATTCGACTTACTTAGAGTTGTACTGCATCCAATGTGATTATTCACTGTCAGTTTTGATTGGGAAATGCTGCACTTACATTTTCTATGCACAAAATGAATGAGAGGATGGTGATAATGCGGTGTGTTGGTGGTGGTATTTGTTTCGGAGGGGATTATGAGACGAAATAGGTATGTGCAGTAAGCAGTTGCTAGATGTCTTGTTATAGGCATTGTGGAATGATAATAATTGAGTCAAAGAAGATGGACATTGCAATAATTTGCCTGGTTTACTTATTACTTTCCTAACGATAACTCGGGCGAAACGAGAGAAGTAAAAACGACCTGCCGACCTAGTGAGGATCCTGAGGCGTTTATTACAAGTCAGTTTGCAGCAGGCGAGGCAGACAAGCAGCTGAACTCTTCACTTAACCCTTTCACTTGCGATAATAAATACACTGAGGCCTTTTTATGTGGTCAGGCTCATAAATTAGATTAGCAGCCGAGCCAAAAGGAATGATCTTCATCCGTATCCTCCATCACACCGTCGTTTGTGGAAGCGCATGAGTGGTCACAAGAAATGAAAATGGACGGGTTGGTTGGTACACAGCCAGTTTTGGGAAGGCACATGATTCCCTTGAGTGACCATTTTCTGAGAGAAATCAACATTGTTCCATCTAAAATAATTCCACCAAAAAGATGCTGCATTTATTTATCACTTCATTAGTACCAACCATCCCATTCCACATAGTAAATGTCCACTCATTCCTTTATCGAGTTGGAGCAATATGATTTCCCGAGGCATCTTCTTTGATTTTTACTTTCAAATATTGGTCATTGTGTAATCTCTTGCTTCACAATTTGTTTCACTTTTGCAAAGTGATCAGGAGTGATAATGATCAGTTCTTAGGATGCATCTTGACCACATCAACCCAAGGGAACGATGACAACGGAAAAAATTATGTCGTTGTTTTATGCCTTGTCTTTTGCATCAAATGTATTATTTTACTTTTTTGGGTCACCCATCGTGAGCCAAACATGAAGAGAAATTGTGACCCAGCAGCAGCAGCAGCATAACATCATCGGTATAAAATTTGTAAAAATATTTATTTACTTATCCATACTCCTCTTCCAATCTACATTCCTTGCTGAAGATATATAGCAATAATAAGTATATATGCACTTGAGCACAGCGCCAGTCCAAATAGAAAAACAACTCAAAACGACAAAGACAAGAAGAAGACGATGAAGAGGAATAAAGGGTCGCTCTTAAAAGTTGTGTCAGCCTTCAGCTGCATTTTGATAACAGAAAAGCAATAAAACCTTTAAAATGCTCCTTTCCATCACCATCATCATCGTCATTACTACTCTGAGTAAGTCCACTGTACTAAATCATCTTCATCCTCGATGATATGGTTATGTTGCGGTGTTCTCTTTTTCACATGGGCTCACACACAAACTATGTCTGAGGAAACAATAACAACGATAATCTCCTTTGTTGAGAAAGAATGCTGGCCATATTAAGTCCCAAGTCCCAATGCTCAGCATATTATCATCATCAAAAGCTTATTTATATATCTTTATGCATTTTTACAACTCCACTTTAAAAATGTCCTCAGCTGTTATTTTTAACTGGGACCATCAAAAGGGCAGATTCTAGAAAATTATTTGCCCCATCCATAAAACAATTCAGATATTTATTACTTGCTACACACACACAGTCAGTTCAAGTGAGAGCCTGAAGCAATCGCAATCAGTGCATCATCGTGGTTGTCATCATCATCACGAGTAGAGCACAATAGGGAGGAATCATCGTCAAGAAGAAAAAATGTCGTTGTTCTCTGCTGTGTCGTCATGTCCTTTTCATGAGAGCGAGCAGGAGAGACAGATGATCCCTTTCTTATCGTCCTGATAATCATCATCTTTCTACCACTTTATACGATCATATTATTATTGCATCATCAGCGACCAATACACTCTCCTCATCCTAAATAACTATGCACCAACATTCATCTTTCTCTGCATTTACTTAGGACCCATATATCTACTTTGCTCCCATCTTCATTAAGTGCTCACAGTTTTAACCATTTTGTAGAGATGTAACTCCTTTCCCATTTCACCTTTACGACTTATTTTTTTCTGCTGGCCAATTTAGTTCAGTGCCGATAATTTCAAATGTCTGGTAGCTCAACGCATCTATATATGTACCTAATCATGACTATGCTATTTGCCAACAAAAGATGATACCTTTCATGATTTTGCGAGGATACTTAAAAATCCCAATCGAAACTTCTCTTTTAGTCGTTGGTCAAGTACTAAGGGAGAATAATAAGCTCATTATTATTAGTAAGGCAATCATAACATTCATTTCTCTAGAGAGAGAGAGAGAGACAAAAGGACCACTGTGTATTGTTTTGCATGGGGTTGTTGATTTGATTCGTACCTTCTTTCAAGTATAATCATGAATGAGAGAAAACAATGGACAATTATTAGTATGGCTTCTCTCATGTTCCCAGCTCGCATCATCCTCGTCGATTGAAAATGAGCTATCTTGTATATAGGTATGTATAGACATTTTATTCCTCGACGAAACTTTATTGTTAGTCGAGATTATGATTACAGTCACCGAAAAAAATAATTATTGTTGGATACAATCGCTACGAGGGAGTAATACTTTGGCGAGCCAAATTCTTACCGTATATGTACTTGCATATGAGTAATGCAAAGGACAGCTTGCGTCTTATCTTGTGTGTCGATAATGAAACTACCTGTATAAAATTATGTATCTATTTTTGCGGTCCTTTCATAATAAAAATACTTGACAAGATTGTTCTAGCTCTTCTACAGAGCTGTTTGGCATCACTGCCATAAAATGGGACAATGTCAGGTGGTACATGCATTTGTAAAAAGAGGAAATGAGATGATATAAGGTGACTCATCACGCTATTTTATTGATGACAGTCAACACAAATAAACTCTGTTGCATCATTATGCAATTTTTTCAGCCTGCTATTCCCAAGTTTTATTACGCATTACATCGTAGACGTTATCACCATGTGCCTTAAGGGTTTCAGCTTTTATACAGAAATGTAATAAACTTTTGTGAGTTTGCAATAGTGTAATATCACCAACAACCAGTTATTGAAGTCCCTATCTTTTTCCCCGAAAGACAATGATGAAACATTGAAATATCTTCAGGGATGCTTTTTAAAATTTGATTCCATCCATAACAGTAATTATACAACTTAAAAGGAAATAAGATGCTGCATTTGATCAAGATGAAGAAAAACATGATTGTAGTTGACATTCATTTTGCCTCGAGGGAAATAGTTTTATTCCCGGGATTCATTTTCAGGTACAATAAGCTGACCAGGGTTTAGAAGAAATGTGCTATAGGAATAAATATTGGCAAGTGTAATAATTCACTGAATGTGCTGGGAAAGCTAACGTGTGGCTTTTTCAATTATTTACGGATATCTCAAGTCTTATAGAAGAATATAAATATGGTATGCTTATGATTATGCATTATATTATGTTGTTGCATATTTGCATGGAACTATCCATTAGGGAGAGGGTGAGAGCGAGAGAGCATGGCGTGCCTAATCTGATTATTTATTGTCTAAAAAAGCAACAAGAATAATTTTAATATTCGTGTATAAAAAGCAGCATTCCACTTCATTGGAAACATGGATATTATGTAGGCAATGGTCAAGGAAAGATTCAAATGGTGATGATATGAGAAGTTTGAACGAATTAGTGAGAAAGAGAGAGAGAGAGATAGTCAAGTAAAGATTTGAGTAATGCACCCTGTCCTGTCATAAATCAAGACAGTTTCTTGTGTAGAGAAGAAGAAGAAGAAGATCGAGAATCAAGATAAGAATGAGAGAATTGAGTGGTGTTGGACGATGAGCATGATGATGGTGATGGGCCAAGTGTAAATGAAGAAACGAAGATGAGGATGAAGGGACACAACGTGAACAACGAAGAGTAACTTATTATTGCATAATAATAATAAGTAAACTAAACGCGAGAGCAGCATTATAATATTCTGACGGTGATGCACATACGGAAAATTGCACCGTTCGGTAAAGCACCATCCTCACACTTTACACTTGCAGTAGAATTTAATGGTGATAATATAGACAAGAAACCTGAGTATAGGTATTTATATGAGCATATATTATATCATAAGCGATTTTTCTATTATATTTATACATATTTTTTTGCTTGGTCAGAAACACATCATACCAGACTGCCTCGCCCTCTCCCGCTCTAGCTAGTATCTCTGCTCATCTTCTTAACTTTTCGAAAAGCCTGCCCTTGGCGTCAGTCGTCTTCCCATAATGTCTACCAGACTTTAAGCTTATAAAATACAGTATATCTTGTAGTAAATAATATAGTGTGCATTTTGTAGTTTGGTTACATATCCAATCCACCACCACTACTTCATATCATCAGCATCATTTTCACCTCTAATCATGCCTCTCGTCTTCTCTGAGAGAAAAAGTAGGAAAATGCAGGTGATCAAGCAATCATCAAGATCGTCATAGGAAAATGATATAATGAAGCCGCACACACTCAACAGGTGAATTTTACATAACATTATTATATACTTATATGCATGCATAATATTTATTTTGATGCAGTGCAATAATGTAAGGATTTTTTTCTCTTTGAGAAAAAAACATATATCCGTGATTTTTGATGAAGGAAAGAGATGATGACGACGATATGAGAACACCGCCCATCGATGCATGGTTCTTTTTTTGTATCGTCTCATTATGTATGGTTAGTGTAAGTGCAAGTATCGCCATTGCTCTTTTTCAAATTCTTCACGGTCGTCATCACTGGCTTAAAAGTGATATCTGATTAGGTCTAAATGGTTATCGGAGTATTGCAGCAAAACTTCATTATATGCATTTTCCCGTTTTTTTATGCAATACATTGCCATAATGATTAGAGTAGTGAGTATTTGACAATGATATGCGAAATTTGGGTGGTTGCAGTATAAATCTTGCAAAAAAATTGCTGTGGCAGATGAGGATAACTGCATAAGCCAGATACTTTGAGCAGACAGTTCGCGATTGGACGTTCTTATGATTATTACTTATTTTTATGACGATTGTTGGACAACTGCTCTCTTTCTACCTGAATGAACAGTAATCAGCATCATGGTCAGTTCCTCCTTTCTTATGAATATTCCTCTGAGAGTAATAAAAACACTGCATACTAAAAAAGTAAATACTATCAACGAAAAACATAATTATTCTTGTTTCTCTAAGTTGTTGGTAGTGTCAAAAATGCTAACTACGGTAGCCTGTTGCTTTATTGGTTGTTACCACCCGTTTTTTTTGTTCTCCTGTTGTGCTCCACCAGTACCATTAATACTTTTTTATATACAGTAGTATAAGTATATCATGTGGATAATATGATGACTATTTATCATAAATATTCAGGTGAACCAGTGTCCTTCTACTTTTTACTCATTTTTTATTATTGCTCATTCTGCTAATGAAATGAGAATAGGTTAACCGTTCTGCAAGAAACTCGCACTCATTTTCTCCTCTCTAGTCCCATCTTTTTTTATCAGCTTTATGTTTGCAAAGGAAATGCCGGTAATAAATTATGTGCTGGCCAACTTTACATGCCCTGTTCCCTTACATACAGTCCAAGTCTAAACTGTGGTTGTACTCAGTGGTGTGCAAAACTTAAAACTTATCAAAAAGTAAGCACACTACAAAACACATACACGTCGACATTGCTCCTGATAAATGAAGTATTATTCGAATGTTGAGGCGGGTCTAGAATTCTAAGTCGCCATAATCAACGCAACAACTTGCATTTATAGCCTGGACTTTTAGTCCGAGTCATAGTCATATTATTCCACACACACACAAATAACAACCTAACCAACCACACGCCTCCACCAAGTTAATGACTGAGGATTTTCGACGGTGACGGCGAAGACGACGATGATCATGAACATTATTATTATTGTTATTGCGATTGCCATTCATATTACGTTATTACTATTATTTTTCTGCACATGATATTACACTTCATAATCATCATCATCATGATTTCATTTTGTGAGCAGGTTGGTTGCTATTTAGCTTTATAGTTTTTTACTTTTGACTTTTCTCTCTCCCCGGCTGTTTTCTGTATGTCCCTAAGGAGATATCTGCATAAAATAATGTGGAGGAAGGGATGAAGAGAAAGGATCATCATCGCATAATAATAATCGTTCTCAGCATCATAGTCGTCATCTTGAGATGAGGCACTTGATGTCGGGGCGTGTATTTCTCAAAATGCTCGGTTCAGCTCAACAGCACACCAAATATATTATGTCTTGGAGGCTCCTCTTCTTTTTCTTCTCCATCTCCTCCTTTGCATTTTTATTTTATTATTATTATTTTGCACAGAAAACAACATCAGTCAACACAGCCCAGCCAAAAAAGCCTGGTCAGTGAGAAAGAGATTTTTCCTCTTCTTCATCTTCTCTATCTCAAGTGTTGTTCTTGATATACCCACTCATGGCGAAATAGTTGATATGCATGCATCTGTCTTCTTCTCCTTTTCCCTCTGACTTGACTTCTTCGAGACAAGTGAGTATAAGTCAGAGTCAATGCAATAGAAGCAGTAGCCGAGAAAAAAAAACGAAAAAAAATGCAAGCCTACACTAGTCTGGCCTCTGGTGATAGTAGTGATAATATCACATGGGTGATATGATGATGGTCATGATGAGGAGGAAAAATAAAGACTCACCGAGAGAGCTTTGGTTTCATAGACTACATAACAGCAGCAGTTGTCGTCCACCTCGATAATATTTATATATACATGCATGCGCATGCACACACAGTAATCCAACATATTTATTTAAATTTACGTGTAAAAAATGGAAAAGGATTAAACAAGTTTGCAAAAATCCCTTCAAGGCTTTCTTGCATGGTGCTGTTGTTCTGGCGTTCTTGCCATTTGTTTTTTTTTCTTCATTCTGCTTGTCCACGCTCACAAATATGTATGTTCTCTCCGGCTGACAGGTACAACTAGTAACGAGAATCTTAGGCGAGTGAACATTGTTGTGGAAGCCAGGAGAAGAGTAGCCATATTATTTTATGTGTGTGTGTGCACACACAAATTCTGCAAGATTAGCATTTGTAGAAAAAATGGATGACGTTCCCAGCACAAAATGTAATTTTTATGTTGGGGTTTCACTGGAATTTAATTTTTTTATTTTTATGAGTTTACCATTCCCACCACCATACCACAATTGTAACCGCCACACAAGTCTTGTAACATGCATATTACATTTTGACCTGCCACATAAATTACTTATTTTGTGCTTCCCTTCTTAACGAAAATCTCACTGTTGACCATCGTTTTCAAAGTAGAGGTGGCTTCTGAACTTGATTTTGAGGATGATAGTAATAATGTGTGGTGAAAATTGAGTCCACTTTTTCATCTTGACAACTCCTCTTCCTACAACATATTTTGCAAATACTTAACAGCAATAACGTGTCAGAAAGAGAAAGATGGACAGAGGAAGAGGATGCGAGTATATAGATGTCTGGGTGAATACCTGGGTTATCATATTTATTATCAATTATCTTCATCTCCCGTCACATCACCCATTGACCTGACTCTTGTCAGTTTCTTTTGCGCACCGGGTATCTATGCGCTGCTATGTGAGTATGCGGAGAGAATTGAATGTGACAAGAGGATGATGATAATTGTCATGTCAGTTGACATAATTTCCTTGCCGTTGTCATCCATCACAATCATCATTCTATTATAGTGATATACCCTTTACAACAGCATTGGCAATCAGAGTTTCGAATAATGCGCATTCCCTTCTATATCGGTTCGGTCTCTTGTCACCAGCTAACCAGGCCGCAAAAGGAATTCATTCATCAACATTTTTTATGTGACATATGACAATGACGACAACACGACTGTTAACTTTTCCCGAAGTGGAAACGACGCTGTAAAGGAAGATGACAGAGTATGGTTTTGCCTAGTCATTCACAGTGCTATTGTCATCGTCATCATAATCATTTTAAGAATGCATATTTTTTCATACTACTAGTACTAAAGGTATCATCGTCAATGAATACGATGACAATGATGACAGGCCAAGTTTTTATGCTACTTGATACCGAAATACATAGACTCTCCACTTACAAAATTGCTTGAGAAACTCATTTTCAGTGTACTCTAAGAAGGTAGAATACGATGCTTCTCTTCAGGTGACAAGAATGGCACACCATGAATGAAAAAACTGCAAAAATAAAAAATACATAAACGACAAGCCACCCCCGCCGGTAAAAAATTCCAATGTCCACTCCGATCACCTCACCGGGCTTCAGAAAGAGCAGCAGCAAAGCGAGAAATAGTACAGTGGCTTATTCTCTACCCTGAAATTCTCATCAGTCAGAATTATTCGCCTGCTGAGATGCATCTTCTTGGGAAACGGATTGAGCCATGTCATGTGTCAACTCGTACCTGACTTGACTTTGACTATGACATCAAATGGGATTTTATTCTTGAAAGACTTTTAATGCTTGTGTGCCATATTATCCTTTTTTACCCAGCTTGTTCATTACATCACCATTCTTTATCAAAAGACAATAATCTTTGCTCACTGTCACGACTTTACATACACTTGAAGACATTACAAAGAGTAGTGCTTGAGAGACAGAGAGCGTGATTTACAGAAAAAATAGATCATCATGTTCATGTTGAATGCATTCATTTCAAACGAAAATAGTACTAAATTTAAAATAAAGCGATTATATCTACAGAGATTTCTACAACTATAATGTTGGAACTTTAATGGCAGCGTACTTTAATGCTTTTTTGTTCTTTGTTACAGATTCCGAATAGACAATACGGATCACATAATTGATGTGAATCGGGATAATCTACCATACGATCAAGTGAACATCATTTGTCCTGTGTATCAACCTGGGACGAAGGAGGAAGATGCAGAGAAATACATCATCTACAACGTGAGTAACGAACAGTTTTATTCTTAGTAAATCAGTTTAGCTTTAACTGCTTTCATAATGCTTCGCTGCAACTGCTTGCAAGCAAATTTTAAAAACTTATCTCGTGTATTTTTACACGTGCATTTTGCATCGTCTTGTGACAATTTTTCTACCCACTCGAAAGGTGTGCTCTATCGTGAGGAATTAATGAAAAGGTACTTTAATTTTAAAAAGTGAATTGAAAAGAAAATGGTAAAAATAGATTGAGTTGAAAAACATTGCTGATGAGATTATTCTGACATATGACAAGTCGGAACATGTTTGTTTCATTGTAAAATATTTTAAAACTCAGAAGTACCTGTGTGCTAATGCAAAACACAGCAGTTTAAGATGATGATGCATCGTCTCCAAAGAGAGAAAAACAGTGAGCAAATCCTATTTGCATAGTAGGTACTTTACTAGGCAGTTTAAAAGCGTATCAAAATAAATACGCAATATTCCAAATGCGACGTGGCATCTTTGCCATTAAACAAATAAATTATTGCGGTGGGATGAGGGCTGTATAACAATTGAACAATAAAAATGTCTTGATGGATGCCAAGTCGAGTCATTTACCGACGTCGAGTAGTTATTCTGAAAATAAAATGACTCTATTCACACTTGTTCAAAGGCATTCCTCTACTATGAGTCAGAGAAGCCAGATTGTCGGCAGTACTAGGAGAATATACACAATATAATCTTAACACTCACCTTAGAGACCAGGTACTAGAAACTTGAGAGTATAATTCCTTCATTTTTGTACTGCTGCTCACTACTTTGCAAAGTAGTTTGTTTTAAAAACAGTCTATTTTTCGTTGATGGTAGATGCAGGCTGTTATTTTCTCCAGAAGAAAAAACAAACTTTCCCCGAGTACGTATGTTATTGGATTTTTTTTGTCAGAGAATTAAACTTGAAAAGTAGCGAGAACTTTTCCTGTCTGCAACCAAGCAACCTTATTGTATAGCGTAAAAGTGATGCCGTACTATTCTCCAGTTTTCCTTACACAATGTAATGCATTTTCTTCCCTTCACCCCTCATCATTTTCATGCACTTGCCACACCACACCAGCCACTTTACTCTCCTAATATCTCTTATTGTGTGCTTGACTCCCTTTGTTGGGTGGAAAAAATGTATCCATCCAGGTAAAAGCTTATGGAGATAGAAAGCATCATCTCACAAAAAAGTGAGTAGGGAGTTCTAGATACCATTGATACTCTGTCGCTATTGTTAAGAAGAAGCTGGGGAAAATAAGTAAACATCTCTAAAGTGACTTGTCTTGTCGCTGTGTCACCATCATCGTCATCACCGCCATGCTCCTCTTCGGCTTCTGCTGTTTTTTTCTGGAGAGACACTTCTTCTCGTCTCTTCGTTCCTCTGCGACCTTTCTCTCCCGTCTTTTCATACCGTGGTAATCATATAAGTTGCCTGTGTACTCAAGTAGCGTGGAATAGGCAACATCAACAACACTCTGTTTATTCCACCAGGCTCAGGTATTATTTAACTTTATTCATGCTTCTTTTTCTGCCTCCGTCATCTACGCTTATTTTCCACTGACATAAAAAATAAAGTATATATTTTTGTTGTGAATTGTGTCTGTTAGTACTGGAGGAAAAAAAGTAACTTTTCACTTTACTTATTCCATCAACATCCCATCATTGTCATTGTCATGATCATCATCATCATCAGCCAACACAATTCATTCACAAGTCAGTCTAGTTATTAGGATACCGGGAAATGGTAGTTGGGTTTTCAGAAAACTGTGTACTCTGCAGATATGTGTTTATGTTGGATGTTGTAAACGAATGCGTGCAGATAATCCAGTTGAGTTGTTGAGTGAGTAATATAACTAGATGCACAAAAGTGTATCATTTATTTCGAGAAAAATTCAAACCTCTCCATTAAATATAGTTTTCTTCATCATTTTTGCAGGCTTCTTCCTGCCACACACTGTTCTCAGTTTATTGATTGATGATGTTGAATTGTTCGTTGGATGGGAACTGAGAGAATTAAGAGTGATTGAAGGGAGAAATAAGACATTTAGAAAATTGAATGAATGACGGGTCTACCAATGTAAAATGGGATTTTCAAGGCGTAATATTTGCATCAATATTATTAATACCAACATTGTTTCCTGGTTTTCATCATTATTATTATTATTTTAGTTACACTCTCTACTTTATAATCAAAACATTCACACCCACAAAAAATTGTTGTTGCATGACCTATTGCATATTTTGCTATGCTTTCCTGTACTTTAAAAAAACTTTTGTTTCCTCATTCCTCGACTCATCAATTTTCAGTTTTGTACGCGATAAAATGTGCACATGTACAAAAGTGCGAAAGAGAGCAGATAATTTAAGCTAACATACAGTAAGCCTTGTTTTTGTTACAGTTTTTCATGATGATGTTGATGAGAAGCAATAAATAACTAATAAATTTCTTTGCCACGACAAAACATTAACAAGGCAAAGCACAAAAATATATTCATTCATAAATACACACAATATTTTACGCATTCAGGTATACAGTGGAGAAAAATAGGCAGGTTTGAAAAGAATCACAATACTTTGTTTTCTTTGCAACGAAGGAACCAGGTCAAGAAAGCATGTACACACATTTTTAATGAGAAGTCGTGAGGTAATTTTTGCTCTGATTTCAAACTGTCGTGACTCAAATGTCGATACTGCAGAATAATAATAACAACAGCAGATTTCCTTCCATCCATTCTTCTTCTATAATAACTTGGTATTGTGTCATCATCCTCATCATTGGCATTACTCTTTTAATACTAATTCTGCAACAGCTATTTAAACTTTCTCTGAAAGGAGTAAAGGGAGAGAGGAATTCGTTTTTTATAAATTAGCTCGGTCATCTTCGGTTAATTGAGTAATTTACATTCTCTTTAGGAATGAGGAAAACGTAATGTCGATCAGGCAATAGGATATGTAATGAGAATCGGAATGCTGTCAGATATATTGTTATTATGTTTTTGAAAAAATGTGAAATCGATATCATTACATTTTTACATGTAGTAATTCATATTTCAAAACTTACATGAATTTAGCATCTTGCAAAGAGTAGGAGAAGGGGATCTTCACATCTAATTTTTAGAAAATGAATTGATTTTCATAATTTTACAACATTCTACATTTTTATCGTGTACAATAAATAAATCAGAAATTTGCAACAATTCAATTCATAGCGGTGATGATGAAGATTATGAGGATGATGCTGATGATAATGTGGTAATCACGTTGATAATCATGATTTCCTTTGAAATTGACTCATTTTTATTCGATGACCACGATGCAATGAAGAAGGATGAAAAGATGATGATGACGATAATGAAGATGAGCGAACGTGTCTATTAACAAATACGGTTGAAAATGATGGTCCTGATATGATGATACGACTGAGCTGGTATGCAGGTTGGTGGTCGGGGGTTACAGCAAAATGAAAGCGTTTCTTAAGTCACAGCTATTTTTTAACGAGAATTTTACTGCCTCGTCAGCAAGATTGGTACATAGTAGTAAAAAAAGAATTACAGTACAATATACAATGCATAATATCAACATTTATTTATTTGATTCCTTTTCGTTCTCATTGTCGTCATGAGTGCATCAATCACTCACCTCAACCCAAGAAGCATACATAACACCCAGAGATAGATAAACATGTAGAAGTAGACATTTATGTACGATGACGATGACCCTACTACTCCTTCCATATACCTACCTTTCCTTCACAGCATTTTTATTCAGAAGAGCGGAAAGTAAAGGAAGATATGCACCTGGCTCTTGGTATTATAACTTCAAATTACTGGGTATGATGAAGAACTCATCATTTCCCTAAAGAGATGAGTCACTATTCTAAATACAAAAATATCTGTACGTATGCATATTCATCCACTTTGAAAATATTTCGCTACATTCCAAATTCCAACAAGTAAATTAAATATCGACAAGATAAAAAAACGTATCACTATAATTTATTTGCACAGACTGTTTACATTAATGTTGTAATACTGCGTGTAATAATAATATGGGTGGTTGTTCCTCTTCATGTAAGAATGTAACATAATAATCAGCACCTCTTCTCCTGTCTTCTTTTTTTTCATCTCTATTTTTTTCACAAAGGATTTCTGAGGTAAAGAGTGAATTAATATGAAGATATTATTATGATCGGAGAGAAAAGGGTGAAAAACATATTCTGAGTTAAAGTATTTCTTTGTCTCTCTTAAAAAGAGAAAAATGCTGTGAGTAGACAGACAAGCTAGTAGTTGAATGAAGGAGATAATAATTTACACTTCTTGTACTTACCTGTCCATTTGTACTTTGTTGCTGCTGCTGTTGAGTGGAGTACTGTTGTGTATTCAAGAGCTAACTAGAACAAGTCCTCTCAACTCTGAAAGCAATCTTTTTCATCCTCCTCATCACCAAAAAATGAAGCTATGGAATTGCACGGTATTTTTGAGTTGTTCGGTATCCTCCAAACAAAAAAGTAGCTGCTGCCCCTTCATCATCATCAAAAGGATACGTAATCATTGATAGCAAGTGCAATTATGGTAATTTCACGCCAAACGTTTATTTACCTGATTTTCGAGGAAGATGTCTAAAACAGGAGAAAAATCTTTGGTAACATCTTGTATGTGTGTGTGTATACACGATCGCTTTTATTTATTTAATTGAGCCTTTTATACGGTTCCAAATCAGTTCACACGTTGTAGACAGACAAGCTCTAGTTGTCTAATTGTTTTCCTGTGTCTACTTGTCTATTTTTTTAATGCTCCATATCAATTTTTTTCCACATCGTCCGGAGTAACTGGAATGAAAAATTGAAGAGTTGTCTTGAATGAGCTTTCTGCACTTTAAAAAATATAAAGGCCAGGTCACAGTTATGCTGAAAATCCCATAAAATATTTTGTATACAAGACAATGCATCACGGTAATTTAAGATAGAAAGCGAAGCGTAAGAGGTGGGATCAATGTAGTTTAGGTGTATCATGTCCACTCATTAATTCATGACTTACTTGACTTAGCTTTTTTACATCTTCTTGTCATTATTATATGATACCCCTGAAATATATGAGGATCGCAGGTAATAACCGTCAAAACTGATGATGGAGAGCATGAAGGGGGTCACACACACAAACATTATAAAAAAATCTGCAGCTGTTTTTTTCGCACCGACAACCCTCCTCATGTTTGTATATTTCAAACAAAGTATGTTATTATTATGTTTAATATGAATTTTCTTATAAGATCATATAGTACGACGGTAGTATAGTTCAAATCCCCAGAAAGAAACTGTCTCTAAGCCGGTTTTGCTTTCCTATGAAAAACATACAATGTCTGCCTACACGGTGTAAAGCAAATATAGTTGTGTGTGTTTGTTGTTTCTCATCTCTTCGCATCATCTTTCATTCTTCCCCGTTGATTATTATTTTTTCTCAATGAGCTTTAGCAATTTTCATTATCAACGCAAAAAAATGTGTATTGTGTTTATCGAGAGAATGTAGCACTATCTGTCTCTGTTTGTGTGCATCTGTGTATCTCTTGCCATTTTTTTTCTTTCTGGGTCACTCGTAAGTCGTGACCATGTGCTTTCTTTATCGCAAAAAGAGATATGCTGTAGAAGAATCATACACATGATTTTTCAAGGAATGATGATAATGATGAACAAAGTAGCCCATTGTGATGGTATTCGGCTGTACCAGCATGGTGGCAAATTAAGTACTTTTTGTGGAGAGTTTTGGTACAGTTGGAGCTCTTCATCAGTCAGTCGGCTAGCATTGGATTGGAGCTCTCTGATGAGCAGAAAAAAAACTCTTGAAAAAGTTCCTTTTCTGTTCTGACTGGGGTGCCGTTTTGCCATGACCACCGCCGCCGACGTGTTTGTTTTGGATTAGAAAAAGAAGACGACGACATAATTTATTTGCTCATCAAATTTTTTCTATTGTTTCCTTTTGACGATTCACTCTTCACAATGAAATTAATGGAGAGATATTTGCACGCGAAAAATTCGACAACGTACGCAATTTTACGCAATGACTTTCTTAATTATTTAGTTCAATTGTGAAAATCCGGTCGCCGCCGGGTGTCTTCCCTTTTTTGTCGTCGTCATTATCATCATTTATTTCTTGTTGTGTGGTTTGGTTTGCATGCACACTTGAATCTATATATTTCGTTTTCTTGGAGCTTAGTTTTCATTGGTCGGCATCATGCACCATTACGACTTCACTGAGCATTCTTTCTTATTCTTTCCTACTAATCCAGCTGGTGGAGAATAACGGCAGTGAAAATGTGGAGGAATGTAGACTAGCGTATGCTTGTCGGTCGTTTTCTTTAATTATTGTCACATATCGGATTTACACTAGAGTAGTACTGCAACGACAACTTTGTCACAGTGAACATTCCGCAAAGACGTAAAACAGCTTGGTATGCACTATCCTCGTATTTTGGCATAGGAAAGGAAATGTCCAGAAAAAGTAAGTCTACACAGTTTTTGGAGAGTAGCCCAAACGAGCATCTTGTTGGCTGCCTAATGATTATTTTCATTTTTTCCCTGTAACTGCAACTCGTCCGTGATATGGTAAATAATTATGAGGACATGAAAAATTTGCTTAAACTTTCTTTCTTAGTCTTCCATAAAGTCCAACTCTCCAAAGACCACACATCTCACCCAAAAGCCAGAAACAAAAGCCAAACTTCCTCTTGTCAAAAGTCGCCCATAACACAAATGACATCGTTGCATACGTTGCATTGCTTAAGCCAAAGGGCTTCTTCTACTTCATGTGTGCAAGCCAACAACCATAATCAGACGTTCAAACTCTGTTGGGACATTCTCTCAAGCCAACAAAATTAAACATGAGAGGAAAAAAAGTTTGTAATTTTCAAAGGAACAGAAGCACTGAAAATTCTCCATGTTTGAAATGGCATTTCATGCTTGTAATAGGTACACTTAATAAACTGGTTTGGTTAACACGGACCCATGTATTCACACTCCCTTTTTGCTTTTCCATAAGAATAAAGTGATACTTTTATAGCACTACAATTTCAGGAGGAAAAAATTTTCTCATCATCATAATAATAATCATATTGTTTCCTTTGGGATAAAAAAAAGTCTACCAAAAACACGACAGACTAAGATAGAGATCAACACTTGGGCATGTACATAGCGGCATAGAGTGCATGTGAAAAGGCTTTAGACTTTTGAAGAAACAATTTCTATAGTAGCTTGTTGTAACCAACTCTTTGGTATTGCGTGATAGTGAGATTATGCTAAAAGAATGTACAATATAGTAAGCTATATAGACTCTCTCTCTAGAATAGTCAGCAGGCTACCACTCTTACTGATTTTGAATGATTTTCATTTCAAATGGAAATTAGTAGCGGCGGCAGTTTACCAAACAAAATGAAATTGGGGAAAAAGACAAATGTCCCTGGTTGACTGCAAATGACGGAGAACAAATAATTGAAAGAGAAGTTTACTTTTGCTCAGTTTAGGCTGCTGCCAACGAATTAGATTTGCATAAATACCAAATCGCCAAAGTTTTGTTTTTCGTAGGAGAAGTAAAGGATAGAGAGAAAAAAAGTTGAAATGAGCGTTGCAAAGAGATAGGAGAAGGAGGCGTTCTCGTTTGGTTCTTCTTTTTCCTTGTCGTTTGAGCAAACTGCTTTAATTCAAAATAAACAAGAATTATTGGAAATGAAGTGAAAAAGATCAACAGCTATTTGCTCAGTTTTTTTTCTTTCTTTCGACAAAACAGTAAAATGAATAAAAAATAAATGTGCACGCATACAATTTGTTTATTCTTCTTGCAATTTTTTTCAACTCTACAAAATTAGACATGATTTAGTAATTTGTAAATTGCTAATTTATGCAAACTATCTTCATCATCATACGCTCTGAGAATATCATCGATGAAAGCTTGCAGAAGGGAGCTGCTGAGGAATGCAGGCAGGTCATCATCGTCATGATTGCAATGTTTGAGTCGAAATGAATCTCATCTCCTCCTTCGCCTCCTTGTAAACTCTCAATTATAATTCGTCTCCGTTGCTTTTCCCCTCTATTCTGCAGATATTTTATAGAACAGAGTATAGATTTATTGAAAATGTTAAGTTTTCTTGACTTCACGACCCAACAATTCCGTCAAGCACAAGTAGCATTAATTAGACAAGCAAATAAAATATTTTACATACATTTTCAAAGCACACACAAAAACTAGTGAAGAAATATTCTATAATTATTTATTTTACTCAAGTGATGGAGGTGCTGACGATAATTTGCAGTGATTCCCTTCAATCATTTCATTGTCGTCATCATCAAAAACATCATGAGTACAGCCTCGTAGTCGTGTTATGATTAGCTATTATAATTTCTCCCTCGTTTTTCACTCTCTGTGATTTGTGACTTGTTTTCTTAATAATAACACTAATTTGATTACGATGATGATAATGGTGATGATAACAATAATTAATGGCGGTACACACATTATGTACTTATCCACTACATGTATTATGAAATGAATTCATAATCTGTGCTGTGGTATATATCGTTGTAGCGTATTTGAAAATATTTTAACACTTTAGCTACCCACAAAATGAACACACACTGCACATCACATTTTGGGCGAAACAGTAGTGAATTTTGAATACAAAGTAACTTTTAGGTGGAGCAAATTTTATAAATATTGTTATAAGACATAATAGAATGTTCCCATTGTTTTATCAGTCTCTATTAATGAACAAATGCGTTTATATATGTTATATGCTCGGCTATGTGTAAATACATCCGAATAATCATGTCATGTCAAATTTTTATCGTCTGAACAAAATAAAAGGTTTCATGATTTCTTACTTTTTTGTTCTGAAGGTAACGTAAAAATGGAAAGATCTGACACTCCACAATCACCAATCCGTTTGGCAATTTTATGAGAGGGAGACTGAGAGAGTAGAAGAACATAATTTCTTCGTAATGCATATGATTAGCTCAGTGATCGAATCTCAAGCCATAAATCACCACCTAATTTATAATGCATCACACAATGATCATCATCGTTAAAAAATGAGGATAGCAAAAAAACCTTTTGAGGCGGAGTGTTTGTGAATTGTGATATAGAATCCATAACTTAAAGAAAAAATGTAAAAATAGGCATATGAATAGTATATTAAATGAATATGTCTTCTATGATGACACGAGGGGACACGACATGCCTATAAAGTATTTTATGCGCGTGTGTTATTAAATACAATATAATTCGACTTAATTAAAGTAAAAAATACAAAAAAGAGATAATTCTAAATTATGGCTGGTTACGCGTACACGCTCGTATACGTAACATACAAACCAATACCCACACATTGCATATCCATATATCTTTTTGCAAAAATTGATAATCATCAATAGTCAAGTATTTCCCTCGTGTCTCTTCCTCTCTACTTCCATCAAAGCCATAAAAAAGATTCTCTTTGTTATTTGGTGTGTGTCAGAAAATTCATATTCGTGTGCCAAACGTGTGACTGGCTATATATCCGAGTTGGTGGACTTTTAAAAGGGTTTGAATCATCTTTGGATGTCCCTATCCTAATCATGTAGTATGGTGTGACGTATTATTTACACGGTTATTTCATCATTATCATACTATTCCTTTTTTATCTAGTTTTGTTATCAAATTTGATGAAGACACTGAAGAAATCGGACACACAAAAAATTAGTTTACAGTTCATTTTTATAGCTTGCAAGCAAAGTAAGCATTGAGCAATGTTGGCGTTAGAAGTGCGTCTGGGAGTGGATGAAACTGATGTGATGAAGACGATGGGTTTGCACATCATTTTGTTTTAATCGTGAGTTTGCTTGCGCTCATGTTATTGTAGGTCGTCGTACTTATTTTGTGGACCACTGTCCTAACCAAGGCTACCTGGATTCAAGCAAGTTTAGCAATTTGTTGCAGTCACATTTTTCTTATTTTCTTTCCTTTCGCATTATTACACATAACGAAAGATTAATTGAGGAGGAGAAAAAAAGGGAATTATTTTGATTCCATTCTTCCCAAGAAAAATGAAGTTTTTGACATTAGAAGCCTGTCTGTCTCACTAATGTGCAGAGTTGCCGAAAACTACAGAAAAACGATTCGCAGCATAGGTACAGTATCTGTCGGTAGTAGTGGAGTGATAAATATAAAAAATGAATTTCTTCTCAAGTAGTAGAAAAGGTGTTACGGGATAATGTAATAAAACCACGAAATCAACTCCACTTTACTCCACTTGACTACTTACCCAGCACTTTGGCACCAGAAACATCTAAAAAAAATATTCCTCGACCAACAACCGTCATCATTGCTACCACACTGAGGCTACAAGACCTTTGTATTAAAAGGGTTGCAAAAAATGTCAAAAAAATTTGCTTAAAACAGACAACAATATCAGCAGGGTTTCTTTCAGTATTTAGCACCTTCCTTCAGAATAAGTTTACTTTACTCCTGGTTCAATATGCTTTTGCCTGTCTGATCATCATCACCAAAGATGTTTGGGTGTCTCTTTTACTGCTACCACTGCTAACATTACCCCATCCCCCAAAAAAACGTGACAAGCCTTTTTTCTCTTTCTCTCTCTCTCTTTTATTTCTTTTACAGAAAAAAACTGTTCGTTTCGCTTTATTATCTTTTTTCTTCATAGTTTGAAAGAACGGCCAACTTTTTTCGATTAAAACAAGAAAAAACAGAAAGAAACAGTGTAGTGCCATAAACGGCGGGATGATTTTATTCGGTAGTGGTTTTACAAGTGCCAGACTACCAGTTCACAAGAATTTTTTATCTATATTTTTGTCTGCATGCATTTTCTTAAGAAACACAGTATCAATAGCATCAACATGAATGATGTAAAATGAATGGTGACTTGATGATATCACGTATTTTACCTAGATTTCATTCTCTTTGCACAGCGTTTCTCTCCTTCTGAGACTGTCGCTCTTTTCACTTCTTATTACCTAGTTTTGTACTTATTTGTGCACAAAAGGTTTGTAAAAACAGGTTAATTAGTAATGTATCCATAATTTTTTTAGATAAAAAGAGAAAGAATGAATGAGCCGCGGGAAAACGCAAAGTATGCAATGTTGAATAATACAAGAAGACAGACTAGGTATGTCCTTATCAAAGTGTTGTCGTACAGCTTGGATCTTGAGTATTTCTGTTGTTTTTGTTTAATTCATGTCAAAATTTTGGCTCATCATCACTAACACCTTTACCAAATAAATTGATCAGTAAAATAATAGTAATGATGATAAAGATGGTGTGATACATTTGCATTTATTTCCTCACGATATTCCTATCGAACAAAAAATTCACGTTCCCTTCTTTCTCCCTTTCTTGCAAATGCAAATGAAAAGAAGAAAGATTTTAAGTAGGAGAGTATAGCATGTCAGTCATGCCATTATTATTATTATTATAATGGTATCATTTTTGTTTCAAAAAAAAATAACAAAGTCTGTAGATTTTTCTTCTTTAATTTGTGTTTATTTATCAAAGTCTTTGTTTAGCAGGTTCGATGCTTCTTCTTATTACCCCAGTGTACTGACTTACTTTGTTTTCGTTACTGAGTTAAGTAACACATGAAGACGTGCAGAACTGCAAACTTGCAAAACCATGCACGATGGCACGACTTTGTCTCTAGTAGATTGCAATAAACATAAAACACCAGCCGAGAGATAGCTATTGAGTAACTGAGCAAGAATTTTACTTAAAAATTTGCCAGCTGCGATTCTAGTTTCAATCGCAGTCTTTTTATCTATGTGCATATTATTCGTATATATTTTTCAAAAGAAATCGTGGATTTTTATTCCAAATTTGGAAGATTTACGAATGTATCTGTTTACTTGTCGTGCCAAGGTGTGACGATTTTTTTTACCTGGGTAGAGAGTATAATTGTAGAATAAGTGGTATATGCACATTAACCAACTAGTCAACAAGGTCACTTGTCTTCCCTCCTGTCATCTAATAAATTCTTAACAGAGCTAAAATATTTCCTCTGTGAATAAAATCATAGAAAATGATTTGTTGAAAAGGCAAATTTACAGTATTTTTGTAAAATTTGAAGGAAAAAAACTGTGTGTCTAGGTCAATTGGATTGGCGGATAAGTTGATGTTTTTTTGTGTGGTTTCTTGTACCACTAGACCACTACTAGACCACTACTCTGACATAATGAGAATAACAGTTTTAAGAAATTGTAATAAATTGGTTCATTTAATTTTTGTATGCATAACACTATATTGCTTTTTGCTAAAAAAAATTCAGGGTAAAAACAGTTTAAGGAGATTGAAATTTGCTGGGATTACTTTTTCTGTGCAATACTGTTTATCGGCGGAGAGGGTATGTATCACTATTATGATTTCTTCGAACAAGAAAACTAGTTTCATTTTAGTGCTTTTTCAAGAAAGGCCTGTTTCTTTTCTGTACCGCCTGCTGGCAAATCATGATCCTATTGATTTTTACGACTTTTTGAAAAGATCCTCTCATGATGATCCTTTGATGAGGATGATGCTGATGACGACAAGATGCTACAGGTGATCACTTGATGCTTTTTTTCGAAAAATTATTGATGGGATCATCAACATCATTATTATTAAAACCTCAAATTAATGCATTTAAAGGTATATCGCTGAAAGCGAGTATAGGTGCTTTTTTGTTCTCTCATGAGAAAATCAATAATATGTCATATTGTTCACGATACACTACTCGTTTCGTAGTTGTCATAAATAAAAACGATGATTATAAGTAATTATTACGTGATGCGTAGCCTGAGAACTCAAAGAAAAACATACATTGTATCTTGAGTAAACGTTGCGCTCGTTTCATCATCATCTTCATCGCCATATCCCTAAAAATCATGTGTCCCGTGTCCTCCTGACATGATGATTTTAAAGTGGCGATGGTATAGGTACGTTGTAGGTGAGATACACAATTGCAAACGGGGATCATCACCAATATTTTGTGTACCGTGATGATAACTGATCATCATGAAAATAATAGGAGGGTGATACATCGTACCAGAAGCGAAATGTGGTATTATTGTAGAGTATTAAAAAATGTACCTTCAATCAATTCCAAAAGACAAATAAGAATATAAAAATGTAGCTGTGCAAAGAAGTAGAAGACAAGGAGCATGATGATTTTGGGCTTGGCTGCATTTTAGCCAGAGAGAATGAGTCAGAGTGATTGGAGAAGACTTAGTCACAACAATGCACTTGTGATGCTGAAAGGAAGATGACGACGAGGTATAAGAGTAACAACGGCAGCAGGAGTAGTAGGTCACTCAACAGGGTTGCTGCTATTTAACTTGCTGGGGTAAAAAAATTATAATGAAGACGCTGCAATAAAAATTATGTTTGAGAGTGTGCGCACTCACATACAGACAGAAGAGAAAACACACATCAAAATGAAAACCATACTTTATACAAGTGAGCAGCCCGTCGTCATCATTAAAAGCAACGGGAAAAAGGTATCATCATCATAAAAAATGTAAACTACTACTATCACCACTACTCCTTCGTCTTCCTCCTCTCTATCTACATAATAATAATATTAATAATATCCTGTGTGTTTTGTCAGACTAGCTGACTGACAATGAGTGAGCGGTATGGATGATAGAGAAAAGAAGATGAAGAGGAAGAAGAAGAAGGGAGCAGCATAGCAGAAGAGAGAGAAATATGAATATTATGTGATTTTTATGGAATTTCGTGCATTCATTTATTTATTCATTATTACCGTGTAGGCAGGCAAGCAGAGAGTTAAACTGTGGTCAAATAAGATTTTCGCGTTATTATTTTATTTATTTTTTGTGGGTAGACTCACTGACAGGAGCGACATCATCAACAGGTGCAGCAGATACAACAATAGTTTAGCAATGCACATAAAAATATGAAAAAGGAACCGTACCTGAATAAATTTCTTGAATGAAGGAAGAAAGTATATAGGCATTTGAAAATTTTGACGCATCAATGGAATGGAGATGTGTTGGTGATGAGGTGAGCTTTTTTCTTTGAAGAGTGCATAAAACGGCAACAATTGGTTTATCAAATGAACTCCTGCTGTTAATGGAGTTGTTATTACTGCAATTGTTATATCGGTTACTGCTGCCATAACACAACTACAAGAACCCGTCACTTCACGATATCACTAACTTAACTCTAGTGACATTTTATGATGATGACTCATTTGTGATCCGAATGATTTGTCGAGATGGGGGTGCAAATACGAGAGAGTTCAGACATGGCCTTGTCTCTTTTGCGGTTTTGTGGTTTTGTTTTCTCTAAAACGACGACCAAAGTAATAACAATGTAATATCATATCATATCACACCATAGGAGAATCCTGATCTGTCTTTCCACCATTATCATCATATCAAATTTTCGTACTTTCTGGTTGGTTGGTGTGTCTGCTCCGTAAAGGAAACCACAACAAGTAAAACAACCTTTGGTTAATCATCATCATCTAGTTTTTTTGGTCTAGACGCCGGCGTTTGCCTTCCTTTATGCAATTTCATCTCTGAAAGATAATATACTATATATATTTTTTTACCTCTTCTCTTAACGAAGGAAGTTGCGGGATCTTACGTGTTTATTATTATGACTATTTGGTTTTGCAAGCGTCGGTAAAGAAATGCCGACAGAAAATGCGGGAAATGAAACAGGGAGAAAATAAGGCTCTTGCAGAATTTTTATGGTTATTATTGTGCTTGCTACTATATGGTATGGTAGTGTTGAAATCTTAATGAATTGATTTCAAAGAAATGCCAGTAGTCCACCAAGCAACCACTATGACTTTACTAGATCAACTTTTCATTTCCTCCTGGTCAAGCTAACTCCTGATGAGCTCGAGGATGATTTTTAAATGCTCTCATTGGAATAATGAGCAACACGAGAGAATCTTGTGTTTCGACCTAGTCGGCGTTATCTTTGGCTGTTGTTCCCTCTGTTGAGCTTCTGTAACTGCAACTCTGTGAATGCGTGAAACTTTACTTTTCATGATGCAATAACGCTATAGAAGTATTGATGTGGATCGTGCTGGCAGAACCCTAATGTGATGGTAATATATTTAGATGTACCGTAAGCCTACGAATGACTGGGATCATGGTCACATGAAAAATTAATCAATGTAAAGTCAAAAAATAGTCGTGCAACCTGTGGATACTTTAACAAGGTCTTAAAATGGCATAAATCATGGGAAGTATCAGCAAAGTAAGGTTGCCAACTGTTACATTTCTTACATTATTTTGCGCAGAGCCTATTTTAAAGCATTTACATTGAAACATGAACCGGGAGGCAATTTCAGTGCTCATTGCACAAGAAAAATCTATCATAATAAAAAATGTACTTCTCGAAATGAAGAATGATAATATGTTTAATCACGTGCTGGTTTTGTTACGTGAATAGTACTCAGGTGTACTATAATATGCGTTGGTCGATTATTCATGATTTCTGCCCGCCGGTATTTTTCGATTGCAAAATATAAGAAATCGAGCAGGTAACTTCCCAATGGGAAGTAAGCTTCATGCACATGCTTCGGAATGAAATAAATAAAAAAGGTCATAAATCATGAAAAGGGGAAATAAAATATCCATAGCAAATGAAATTGAGAGGATTTCACGTGTTGTGTGCGATTGAATTGATGATTTTTTATCCATGGCACTGGGAGGATGGGTATAAGAAGTTGTGTTGTTCTAGTGGTGATTGAGCAATAAAATGGGTAAATAGATCATCATGATGCGACGATGCGTTGTAAATTGTGGAAATGGTATTTCACAATATTATAGATGCAGAAACTGTAGTATTCAATATTAATATGCGATATTAATAATATTTTTGTGAAACGTAAAAAAATGAGTTATGAGTCGTGTGGTGGCGTGGCGTGGATTTTTTTTTCTGTTCGAGGAGGTCCTCCACCCGAAAATGGATTTGTTGGGCTTTGCTTCAGAGTGGTGAGCTCTACAAAAAGAAAGTTTCGAGAGGGGATTGAGTCGCAACTCATGATAGAGTCGAAAACAGTGTGCACTCGAAGAACAAAATAAATGTTGCAATAAATCGTCGAAAATGACAAAAAAGGAAGTGGTAGTGGCAGTGGTCAAAACTGAAAAGAATATAAAAATCAGTGATAGTTTTTTCTTCATTTTATCTGACAACTTTATACTTTATCATTTGCATTTACTACATTTTTTTGTATTGATTTTTCACCTGGCATAGCATGACATGTTTTCAGTTAGCATGCACGCACGCACGTACACACTCACAAACACACGTACTTCGTGTATGCAACACGTCCTCACAACGGCTGCGGTTAATTTTGTGGTCATGCATATCAAATAGTTAAATTGCAATAATGAGATTGTAAGTAGAGTTTATTTTTAGATGCACAAATAAGCATAATTTGCTATATTGCTATCGGTAGCTACCGTGTCTAAATAACAAAGATGCAATCAGCTCTCATTGTCAATACATTTTCCTTGCAGTTTGGATATGCTCACATGCGCCAAGTTAACTAAGGTGAGGGTGGAGATGGTTAGGTGTAGGAAATATGTCACACACGTAATCGTAATTGTTCACTTCCACCTCATGTACCAAAAAAAATCCAGGAATGGGCAACCAGCATAAAGATGATAAGAATTTTTAATGAGGTGGGTACTTACTTGTCTACGCAAAATTAAGACATTATTCATTCTACTCTACCGCTAAAGAAGTCGAAGGACAAAACGGTGATAAAAAGAATATTACTACTAACTAGCTCTTCAATTGTGAAGACATATTGCACATATTTTTATGGCGTTTTTAATGTAAGCTGCTGCTACTTTATTTTTAAAAATTATTATGCTTTTATACTTTAAAAAATGAACGCTTGTTAACGAAGCCGAAAAGTGAGTGCATGGGGTGAAATGAAAGCTATAAAATTGGTGTGATGGAGTGAGAGGGGAATTGAATGGTAATTGAGACAGGAAAACGCTTTAATTTTTTCCTCCTTCTCGTTTTTGCTGCCATGCCCTTTTCTTTTCGTCAACTTGTGGTTCGTTTAGTTCCCTGTGACTAGAGATCTTGATGAGCTTTGAGTCTTTATTACTGTTTGACATGCAAACGTTAAAGAAGAAAAAAACGCCGAGAGGACAATCGCTACACACAGCGGTGAAATTTTAGGCAGCGAACTTTACCTATTTTCCTTTGGACTTCTTCATTCGCTGTTGCCGCTACTCCTGTTCGTGTCATTTTCATTTGGAAAGGCTAGACCAAATTTCCTTAGACGATGACGATAGCAACAACAACTGCGAAAGAATAAAGAGGGAACTTGGAACATTTTTTGTTAAGAGAGAAGACAAGGCAAAACTTTTTTCCTTGTTGTGCAACCAATACACTCCCCAACTCATCATTCTACAAAGAAATGGAGACCGGATATTAGATTGACAAAGCCCCGGAATGAAGACTGTCATTCAGTATGAGAGCACATGGAGTGTAGTCATTTTTATGCAAACGACATGACCTCGTCTTATCATGACGACTAAACTGAGCGTAAGACAGCAGCAATAGTATTTGAGGTATCACATGTATTTCATAATCACGTTAAAGTATTGCCATTGCACGTGCCATTCGAGAAGTAAAAACTTTACCTTCCTCCCCTGTCATTTATTTCTTTATTAATCAAGAGGAGGATAGAGAGAGAGCATGACTGTAGATTATGTGAAAAATGGAAATTGCAAAGTTGATTTGCTCAAGAAATTGGACATGATGAAGCGAGGCAGCTGTCCAGTAGTAGGACAAGAACATGACAGAGTCAAAGCAAAAATTCAAGTGCTCTCTCATTATTATCTTCGCCAACTAGCCATAAACAATCCATGTGGTAGAGCTTTTTAATTGGTCTTTCTTTTATTAATCATACACAATAATTTATTATTTTAATTGCTAATGAATTAATAAGTTAGCAAATAATATTTTGAAAAAGAACAACTGCCAATATGACACTTTAACTGCTGTACAGCGCTTCTAGCAGCAAAGCTGACACGCTTACATGGCAGAAGCAATTGAGAATTTTACTACATCTTTTAGAGAAATGTTGAGCATGTCCTGAATTTTTTGAACAGATGGAATGCAAAAAAGCAAGTTGTAAAATTCAGACAAAAATTTGAAGGGAAAATGATAATAATGATGAGTAGCTTCAAGGTTGACTTGACTCCATTGTCTATTGTGGTTGGAATATTATGGTCGTGGGATACACATGAAGGATAGTAACTAGCTGGCATATCTAATCTTAATAAATAAAACCGTGATAGATAATAATAGGAAGAAAAGAAAGAAAAAGAAGACACCGTCTTCCTTAGATTCAGTTCGACTTAACATTGCGGAACCTCAGGAAATAGAGCAAGAAAATAAGAAGTGAGCGACACACAACACACGAGTAATCATTTTCACCATATGTTGGAGTTGGATACAACTTATTCATTCAGTTCATAATGCAATCATTTTTTCATACTTTTTTCTATTTTATGTGGAAGCAAGTATTTAAGTATTTAATAGTATTTAATTGCAGTAATGAAGCATAAAATAAAGTGAAATGAGAGATAGAAAGCCGTGCCTTACGTCAATAAGTTAAAAGGTCTCTAAGATAGATAGGTATGAACATAAGCTCTAGAATCAAAGGTAGGTATAAAATGTAATGTAATAATATGTAAATGTTCAGTGTATCATTAATACCATTATTATTATTTTATCCAAGCTTTCATCGCTAATAAATGTGCTAATGATACAAGACTTGAACATCATTAAAAACGATGGGATCTCTCTGCTGGATATCCGTGTAAGCTTGTTTGTGAGCATGATGATGTTGATTGTAATGCTTCTGGTGCTTTGGCGATCATGACGATAGAAAAAGGTACAAGCTTGAGCTCGTCTCCTCTTTCGTCTTCGCATCTGCATGAGAGCATCATCTTTCTCCTTTTCACTATACTTATCATGCAAAGGATTATTAAAATATGCACGCTCCATCATCAATCCCTCTGATCAATGTTTTTGATGAAAATCATGGGTAATTTGATACCTTAATGTAGAGGGTAGGTAAAATAATATAATCAATTGTATTTCAGGCTTTTACACTACTAATTCAATATTTTTCTCGGTAATTCATTTCATGTATGTGTTTTAAGGTAATAATCTTGTGTTGTTTGTTGTATTTTTAATTGCTGTTGTTGTTACTGGTAATTGAATCAACTCTGCTGGAGGAACATCCTAAAGTCATGGCAGATGTATGTATGTAATGTACAAAACGGTAGTCTATGTAGGTGGGCCACAGCAGCATATTATTACATTTATGAGTGGTGGTGGTAGTAGTATTAAGCATTAGTAATGTTAATATTATGAATGCTTTCATGGCGTTTGCAAGCAAATACTGGTCTGCCTTTTGTTCAATTAGAATACTTACATTTATTTGGCTTCTTTTCTCTTGTAGTTAAATCAGTGATAATGGGAGTTAGAGGAAACGCAGAATAAATCCACTTATTACTGTAGTCATTTCACTATTGGGCGTATGCGTTTGTTTTTCACCCACCTTTTCAGTATGGAGGCAGGTGCGCACGGCATTTTGAAAGGTATACAAGATTGCTATGGCAATGGCACTTGAATGGTATTTGTAGTTTAGACTTCCATGCCCATAATCACGAAAGGTATTCAATATTATGAAAATAAATATGTAGAAAGCTTTGTAATCCTCTCTTTGAAACAAGTTTCCTCTAAATTGTAATATTGAGTCTAATGCACTGCTTAGTATAACTGTGTTTTTAGCAAAATGAGTGCTAAATAATTTTATCAACTTTGTAACAAAAGTAGCTTCAGTCTTCTTGACATGCAACAATCCATATAAATGATTTAACAAGAGGCATATAGATATTCTAAACATTGTAATCGAGAATAGATATGAAACTTCTTGTTTCTCGCCCTCGTCATCGGATTCAACTTGGAAGTGATCCGTGCAACCTTCTCGCTGCTTTAAGCTCCCTTCTCTCTCCATGGGAGGCTCAGTACTTGGTTGAGAAGAAAGCTTAGAGTGTACTAAAATTCAATGTCTCTCTCCCTCTGACCAGCAAGCTTATTAATTAATCAAAAATATGATGATCACGATGATGATGATGATCAATAGCATTTGTGTACACAATCATATAATATTCATATCGGTGGGTAATAATATACATATCTAATGCAATGCTGCACTATAACTGTAGCCACATCAAAAGTACAAACTCATTACAGCAAACTACTCATGGACATCATAACAACCACTGCACTGACTTATATCTCATTATTTTGGATTTCCCAAGGACTTAGATAATATTAAAGCAGGGAGCTAGTGGTGGTGGTGGTGGTGGTGATGATAGTGAAATGAAATGAAAGCCTCTTTCCGTCTTGGTCGGATTACTAATCAATATAATATTTATATGTGCCTCATATCATGAATCATGGCATGATGAGTACAACAACTTGATGTAGTGGCTTCTGTAAGCAATAATAATAATGGGAAAGAGTGTCAGCAGGATACTAGTGTGTACGGTCGTTATGGTACTGTGATGATAATGATAATGGCAGTGGTGATGTCTGTTATTCGCACTGGCTCACTCTTATAAATTCACTGTGTGTTGATGATGATGACGATTGTGATTATACCAGAAGAGTGAGTAAAGAAGCGAAAACATTTATCATTTATTTTGCACAGCAAGAGTAAACTGTATACTAGGGCTAGTCAGGTTGCTACAAAAGAAGCAAGTGCAAGTTGAGATTTTTAACTGAATTCAAAATGGAGAAAATACACGAGCTAAGAGAGAAAGAGAGTCAAAATTTTTAGCTTCTGGAATTATTAGCTAGCCGAAGTATGAAGGCTAGGTATTGCAGTCACTAGGGGATGTCTGTTTCCCCTCCGTCCGTCCGTCC